>WURT03641705.1:0-19937 GCA_009936505.3 Holothuria glaberrima | reverse complement strand
GTTCCTGTATATAAGGGACCAGACCAGACAAGTTTAAACTTATTCCTGGTTCTTCTGCAGCCGTCTTTTCATACGATAATTTTCTGTGTATAACTATATATTCCTTTTACTTGTATGTACCATACTGTTAACATAATGTGCAGACTCTTCTTGCATGGAAAGTATAAAATAAACTTCAACCTTGAAATATTGACGCAAAATGAAAAAGTTCTTTCTGGAGATTACAGCTTGGAAAGTTCTCAATGTAGAGTGTAAAGTCTCGGTTTAAGAGTTGGTCACTCGCGTATAATTCAGGTGACTCTACGTCGACGAAGAGCCATCCTAAAAATTCATTTCTTACAAATAAGGTAAATTTTAAGTCAAATCCTGCGTAAAAATATTGCTTACGTCTCGTGTAGTTTGAAAATATGCTGGTGTTTTAATTAACAGATCAGTTAACATACTGGTAATAATAGTGTACCGAAGAGACTAAAATGCCGAACGTAATTCGTCTAGAATCTGAACATTTCATTGGAATATGGTTTGCAACCCCAGCGTATTATCAGTTTCAATCATAAAGGTTGGAGAGCCTTTGAAACATTTATGAAAATCGCAGGCAGACATGTAAAAATGTGTACTGGCTAAGTCTTGCTGAGCTTTTCCGGAAAAAATCACAGACGTAGCGTACGGTTGACCAGTATTCAACTCAGCTTAGTAGCGCTACACTGAAGTATGGACCGTACACCGGCAGTCAAGGCTAAGATAACCAAATGGTCGGCCATTTGCTTTGAAAGCAAATCTGAACGCAAAACGTAAAGAAACTGCTTTGGTTAAAAGAAGGCATGTAAGATACGTTGTAGGTTTCATGTAACGTGAAAAATAGAGTCACAGACGTCGAATTTGCTTCAAAATATGTCTAAAACCAGCTCTAACTAACGATCTACCACCTTCATAATGAAAACCTTGGCATGCATTTCTGACTTATTATAATCTTATGCCAGTATTTTTAAAACAAAAGAGAATTATAAGAATTGTGTGTCATGCATAGCCACTAACTCATACACGATTTTTGTTTCAAAAGTTAAAGGCCTTCATATTATTTCAGTTAATTAAGTATAAAACGGGTGTTTTCATGTATAAGGCATATCATGCTTTATTGCCTAGAAATATTCAACTTAAAATTATTTCTCTATCTCGACAAACAACTATAATACCAAGCAAAGTGGGAATCTTCGACAAAATCGTGTCAAAACAACAAAGAAACAGCTCTGTATATCATATTGTGGGGTAAATGTTTGGAATTCTATTTCACTAAATATCAGAGAAAGTAGAAGTATAAGTTCATTTAAATATAGTTTTAAAAAGTTTGTAATTGCTTAGTAGACTATGCAACCATCTCATTTTTCATATCTCGTTTTTACATTTAATATTTTCTAGCATAATGTCGTCACTCATTTTGTAGTTATTATGTAGTTATAGTACAGTAGTTAGATTAGCTTAAAGGGGGAAATGTTCATAAGTCTTGACTTCTCTTTCCCTCCTTCTCTAGTAATTTAGTCACACTTGTTAAAAGTGGTATATATATATATATATATTGTACATATAGTTGCTAGAAATAATAAATAACAAAAATAACAAAATAACTTAACATTTCATGATAGATCGTGGCGCTCTTTCAGTTATTAAAATCTTGTCTTCTTACCACCAGTTTGCAATGTGAATGAGACTCTTCTGTCGATGGAAGAAATTGTTTTGTTTCCGGGTTACAATTTAAGAAGAGTTATCATCCTCATCTTAATTTGCTAAAAATACAGTGCTATGGCTGCCATTGTATTTATTATAATCGCCCCGACCAACACTAAACCAGTATAAACAAATGAACAAAACAACACATCAAAACAACTTTAAATTCTACCTTCATTGGGCTAAAGTCCTACGACCTATAGGCCTCCGAAAAGACTTCTTTGAATACGTCTGCTCGAAAAGTTAACCATTTTCTATTGAATTTGTTCTCGTAAATGGCTCTTTTGGAGCTCTGACAATCTTGGACAAAACTCGTTGGGACACCTCCGCCCCTTTCACAATGTTGACCACAGTTAACATGTTCATGGTATACAGTCACTAGTTCTGCGCAACATTGGGAGAGGCGGAGGTTTCATGTAAACCTGGGAACTGACATTCAAGAATATTATGACAAAGTGTCCCAACAGTTTGTCCAAGATTGTAGGTGGGCAAACAGGGACCATACCCTTTAAGGTCTTGGTTTTTTACAAAATTATCTGCACATGATATGAGCATTTAAGCGCCTTGTACCTCAACAGATGGGAGACGAGGATCATGTCTTCTACTTTCGAAGGTGTGGGGTATCATCACTAATAAAAGCATAAGCACATGTTCACTTAACCATGTAACTTGCAAAGAATGATTCATTGAAATCAAACTGAAAAAAGGTGGGGACAGTCATTCAAAGGATTAAAATGGTTGGAAAATGTTTCGGATTGCAATAAAGATGATACGGAATTTGAATCTTCACGGCCCAAGGGGGCCCTAGAACCCACGCTGCTATAGGGCTTCGTCATTCAAGTTTCGGTATCAGTTCTTAATCAAGTTCATTCACCCGGCTACTTTTGAGAAACTGTTGCAATCTAATTATCTCATTGCAATTAAATCTCACATTATGAGCAAAAAGTCCCATCCGGCCTATTGTTTATTCACATTTTTACCTTCTGGAAAATGTTCAAATTGTTTTTACGGAAACAAAAGATGTACTGAGAGGATTTACCCCGTTTTAGTACAAATACACCAATAGTTCGTAAGTTATTATCCTTACTCTTGAGCTTGTTCTTCGTATATTTCATTCTTTGTTCTTGCCATCTCTTTGTGTGTATGTATTTTTATATTTTAATTGTTTAACTTTTTTCTGTTTCAGTGTTTAATTTTTATGGTGCTTTTGGCAACAAACCAATTTTTTGATGTATATTATTGAATTTGTTGTAAGCATTATTTGAATAAACCTTGGGGTCCGAGGATTGCAAGTTTGAATCCCGTTCACTTTCTACTGCTGAA
The DNA here is from genome assembly GCA_009936505.3 of Holothuria glaberrima. Taxonomy (NCBI): domain Eukaryota; kingdom Metazoa; phylum Echinodermata; class Holothuroidea; order Aspidochirotida; family Holothuriidae; genus Holothuria; species Holothuria glaberrima. The sequence continues at coordinate 16,892 of WURT03641705.1, read as the reverse complement.
CGCTACCATAGGTGGCGCGGAGTGTACCAAGATTTTTAATACATCCCTGATGGCCGGAATGGCACTTGCTAGGCTTGATAGCAGCCACCAAGATGTGCAATTTTGTGAAAAAAATGTCAAGTTTTGATTTAATTTTATTCTCAAACACATTAAATTTGTCGCAATCTATCCTACTTCATTAAAATTATTCAGAATGGAGTTATCTCGATGGATTTCAGTGGATTAGTTGATTGGAATGCAGATTTTCCACAGGGTCAGCCTATCATTATCAAGTTGAATAGCCCAGTCGAGTTAATTTTTTTCTATGGCCTAGATCGCCAGTGGGACGCTTGGGGCCACGATTTTGTGTGGGGATCGAGCCCCCAGCCCCTCCCCCGGTAGCTACGCCACTGACTGCAGCATGCTGGCAGTACACTTGGTTATTTAAAGGCTATCTTATCTCACCCCAGACTGTAGCTTTTTTCTTTCTAATTTACTTCTAGCCCAGCCTCCAATCTAAACTAAGGCACCTGTTTAGAACGCCTCCAAGACGGAGCCATAGTAGGCTCAGTGCACTGAATTTATATTGCTCGAGGCAACGTTGCCTGTACGTACGTACAAATTACCATTGCTGATCAGATTGGATCTGTACTGTTGAAGGAATCATATCAAAGTGCTGTGATAAACACTTTATGGAACTTTAGGGCTGTTGTTTGGGCATGTCGGGGAGTTGCTAGCAACTCTTTTTTGTTGGGGGGGGGGTGCCATATGCCGTTCTAAGAAATTTAATCGTCAGTTTCAGGAAATTTGGGACCTGATAAATTTCTAAGAATGCTTTTGAGTTGTGAAAGCACTTTATCTTGTAACTTACTTTTTTAGTTACTTTCCATCTCTCACTTTTCAGATCCCATCACCATGAACGAGAAACAGGCATTACATTAGCCTGTAGCTGGGGACACTGAGTGGGGGCAAGGGTGTCAATGCTTTTCCCCCTGGAAGATTCAAAAATACTATTGCCTTAAAGCATTTTAGTAAGTCTCTCGTCTCCCCCTAAATATTTCTCAGCCCTGCAAGATCGATGCCCTCCCCTGCAGTAATTTGACTGACTACGCCTCGAGCTTGAATGACATTCTGCACTCAGTGGTCAGGGTGACACTCATTCATGGGCAGTGTAAAGCTGTCAACTTTTCGAACGGGTGGGGGATTCGGAACCCCCAAAATTCGATGGATCCACTTAGCTCAGTCCTGAAAATTTGAGTGGTTAAACTTAACCGATGATTTCCTGATTAAGCCACTTGGCTCTGTTATAATTACTTTGGCCTGGATGGTAAAAAGTTACTTGCAAAAGTTGGTTTTTAAAACTGCATAATCTTGCAATCGCGGTATAAGAAAATCACAGCCTATTCTCAGCTACTAGTAGCTGCGCCGGTGGAAGCATCATCAGTCATGTGGACCACTGCTAATTGGAAGAGCCTCGTTAATATGCTACTATGTAGACTATGGGTTGATTCCAATGCTAGGCTTATCAGGATACCACGATAGTAAATCGCCCGCTGTTCTTTACCAATATGTCACGAAGGACGATTGAACCACTCTCTGGTCAGCATCTACAGAAGGCCCCGGAAGACAGATTACTTTGGGTTCACGACGTGACCTTGACACATTTATGTGTATCAATGTCAAGTTCCGTGTCGTGACCATTAATTTCCACTTCTCACAACTTTTTTGTTTAGAAAACATGTCCTTGCAATGAGTTGCGACTATAGAGCAGGATATTCATCCTGTTCTATGGTTGCAACTCCCCTGTCGGAGTTTTCTAGTGAAAATGTTTTGATTATTTGATAGTAAAACTTAATTAAATTCATGTGATAAAGCAGCTATCATTGATTTTAAACAGTTTGGCTCCCAAATTCCATGTATTTATCCAAATTACTTCGTTATACTCTTTGATATGTTGCAACGATTGTGGAAATGCATAGTGGGGTACGTGATGAGACACGAGAGCTTGTTTACAATGTTACGTCACATCGCAAACAATATGTGGACTAAATGCTATGCAGGGCTATTAAAGGTAACGATATTATTCCACAGAAGACGTTTCGTAAAACTGAGCATCAGCTTACTAGCCATAACCACAGCATGCAAAGGCCGCAGTTACTGTTTGGTACTGGTAGTGAGGTATTCCATGCTTAGTCTGCGAAATAAAGCGCACAACTATAACGAAGCGATTGGCCTTCTCAGATGCTAAAGTACAGAGTCGAGACAGTCTTTGGTTAAATCTGCAAAAGTGCCCTGCTGAACTACAGAAGGTATAAGTAAAAAACTGGCTTAATTGGCTATCATGTCACTAAGTTACTGTCTGGCTCGTCACTGACACTGCAGCCCTTCAACAGCCTTGACCTGTTGATTTCCCAGCTTCTGCCCAGTCAAGTATTGTTATGCATACGCTACCGGCTACTACTTGTACTGCCTAGTCCTGTTTGCATACAGGGTCAATAAGGCCTGGGAATTTACTTACCCAACGAATAGTCAACATGTACAACCTACCTTGTTCCCAGCGGTGGTCAGACAGTTTTTCTTAAGGATTCATTTTTAATATGGTAAATATGCTAATCCAAGTAGCCTATTGAGTAATCATGGTGGTAGGCTAAGGGGAATAGCTAGGCTAGCCATAAATTTATTGATCAGATTCCTATGAATGAAATGGAACCATGGCAGGCCTGCCAACCTCCAAATTTGTAAACCTGGAGATTTTCACAAAAAAAAACCTGGAGAACAGTACCTAAAACCTGAAGAAGTACAATTTGCTCTGTACACTCTAAAAAAATCTTTGGTCAAATTGACCAATGACTTGGTCAACTATGCACCAAACCAAAATTGGTCAAATAGTATATCTAAACTATGGTCAAATTTGACCACTCTATGGTAAAATATATGACCAATAAGTGGTCAAATTTGACCATAGTTTAGTCAATCTATTTGACCAATTTTGGTTTGGTGCATAGTTGACCCAGTCAATTTGACCAAAGTGTTTTTGGAGTGTTGTACCTCTAAACAGATCTTATATACTACAACATCAAACAAAATAATTAGCGTGGGCAGTAATCCTTAGGGGGATGAGGGGATATCCATGGAAGTGGATGAGGGGGATACTGTACACTACATCCCTCCCACCATGAAATTTAGCATACTTGAGAAGAAATAGTAGAATGCTGAAATTTTCACTGTCCAAATTATGATTTCAAAACCCGGGAAATCGCATATGAGGATTCCATTCTTCTCCAAATTTTTCTGGGCCGACGTCTAACCCGCCTTGAAAGCATTCTCATGCGAATTTTCCTGACAAATGACCCACCTTCCGCCAACAAAATACACACCTACAATACACCTGCATATACGCTGACTAAAAATAAAGAACCTATGATTAGCTCTCAATGAGAGGAACTTGAAATTTAAAGGGCATAACCAGTAGACGCAAACTTACTCTGAAACGACGGCTTAGTCTCACAAATATCCTTATATTTCACTCCAAGTATCTTTCATGATATGTTAGAATACAAATATTGCATATTCAAGGTAATCCAAGGAGTTACTTCATACGTGAATTTCACAACTCGGTGAGAAATATATTGTTACATGATTCTTTTAATCAAAGCCATTCATGAAATATAGGGTACCCGGGTACTCTTATTCAAATTGGGGTGACTGTTTTTTCCTTTAAATCAAACCGAACTTTTCTTTTCAAAATCTCAGTTTCTTTCTTAATCATGAAATCAAAAGTAAAGAATGCTTAAATGCAACTTAAGGTGTGTCATTTTCCCCCATTTAGGGACATCTCAAGCGAACGTTTTCTTGCAAGAGCTATGCTACTGCTACGCGTCAACCGATGGTGGGTCCCCCCAGTAGCGTACTAAGAGCGCTGGTGAGAAGCCCGCTCAGGTTTACCAGGCTCTGTTACAGAGATACCATGCCACAGCTGAAAAAAATCAGTAAATAATTAAAACTTCAGGACGTGTTATCAGTCCAACGCTTTACCAAAGTTAACATCATTTTTGATCTAAGAAAACTTAAAACAAGCAAAATTTCTCAAAGGATAGGTGTCATCACACCCTGAGGCAACAACCCCTTCAATTACAAAAGTAAGGTGAATGTCACAAAATAATGACAATTTAAAAAGATGTAATTACTTCAAAACTTTGCCAACAATAGCACAAGTTTTCACCTTACCCAGGCCTAACACTCAGTTTATTTTAAAAAATTTGCTAAATCTTACATCTCTGCTCTTACTCTATTTTGCTCACAAGTATCTTTCACTATGTTTCTATACACAAACAGTGAATATTGAAGGTTAACCAAGGAGTTTTTCTGCGTGAATTTAACAATTGTGTAACAAACATATTGTCACATGCAGTGATTGATAAGAGAAATTCCTGAACAAGGATGACAGGGCACACTCATTCAAATTGGGGAGGGGGACTGCATTTTACCTTTAAAAGGAAAATTCAGTCACCCCGATCAGAGTTAGTATGCCCCGTCACTCTAGTTTGTGAATGGCCTATTTCGATCATGTGACAATATTTTTTGTTAGTGAATTGTAAAGTTCGAGGAAAATTTTTCCTTGCTTTACCTATTGTTTGTAATAGTCATGTTCAAAACGTCTTCAGAGGTGTTTGTAATGCAGTGAGAGGAGATTTGCAAGAGTTTGCTGATTTTTCAAAGCACATTTTGGGGCAACTGCCTACTGCCTTTAAGGAAAGATTTAAAGAAAGATTGTTCCCAGAAATCTGTCTGCTGGTACATGAATGATCACGAGCTCAAGAAGTCAAGTATATACGTTTTGGGGTTGGTGTGCAACAGGAGTAATTACAGTACCATCCATGGACAAAATCGAAAAGTCATACCAAGGAGTTGTTATTTGGCAATAACAACATCCTGGTCATACAAAGCACATTACCAGGTGAAGTGTGTGGATAAATTCAAGTGACATACATTGGGAAATAATCTGGAATTTGTCTCAATGTGCCGATAATTCCACTGGCCACCGACGTTGAAATTGTGTGGCTCTGTTCTTATAATAAAATCATTTTCACATAGATTTGAGACATTCAGACTGAGGAATTGGCAATCCTGCTTGTTTACCTAACAACTTGCCGGTAATGGGGTTGATGAATCAAATGTAGATAGGCATATCGTGAATAGTACCTTGTACAATACATATGCAGTAAGAGACTCTTGGCGGTTGAATAAGTTTTTCCTTGAAGCTGCGTTCGATCGCAACCCCATTTTTGCGATCGTTATTGAAGTAGGCTACAGTAGCAACATTATAGGTCATTATTAGCAATGTTCATAGGTTCCTTGATGAGGATTTTATATCCTCCCTGGTCCTTTTCCCACTAAACTTAACTAAACTAAACATTGGTTTGCAATCACGGCGTGCATATACAGTAGCCTAATATTTGTGATAAAGCAATATTTTTTTTCAACGACTCCAACTTAGTTTTTTACCATGAGTTTTGGAGATTTGACCGTGAGACGACCTCAAAAACCGTGAGACTCATGGTGAAACCGTGAGAGTTGGCAGGTATGCTATGGGCTGGGTTTCCGTCAGTGGGGGGAGGGGGATTTGTCCCCCCCCTTTCCAGAAGAAGGAGGGTAAAATCCCCCCTATTCATTTCCATAAAAATAAAAAAAATTGTCAATATCTTGGTTTCTTACTTAAGAAGAGGACACTTTTGCAGCAATGTTTGAACTTACATAAATAAATGGCTTTTAAAACCCTTCAGATTGCACCTTATAGGGGCCTTGAAGCAAGCTTTTGTCCCCCTAAACCCACTTGTAACTTTGGCCAAGGACAGCATCAGTTTGGACTTGGGGTTTATCAGTAATAAATCCCCCCCTTTTTTTGAGTTTCTGGCAGAATCTCTGGCTTAGGCCTTATTGGTAAGTAAGACAACTTTGGTGTAGGCTGTCATAAATGATACAGTAATACTTCATGTAAGCCAACCTTGAACTGAAGTGAATAGACACCTAATCCCATTCTCTTCAGGCCCCAGGAGAAAATTCCACCCTAGAACAGGTATTTTGTTTCGGGTTTTAACAGGTACCTGACAGAAGTGACAGAACCAGTTAAAATGAGGAGAAAATTCCAGTCAAAAAACAGGTATTTGGTGTTGGGTTTTAACATGTACCTGACAACCTGTTAAAACCAGTTGAAAATTCCAGTCAAGTAACGGGTATTTGGTGTCGGGTTTTAATAGGTCCTGACAAAACCAGTTAAAACCCAACAAAACCTGCCACACCAATTACCAGTAGACTGGAATTTTCAGCTGGGGCTATTCAGCCTTTCCATCTCCCTTTAGTTGTCTAGTGTCCTCAGTTTGAGGTAGCCTTTCATGAGATAGGCTATTAAATATCTCCTCAATGTGGCAAAGTTTAATAAGCCTGGCCATTTTAAAATTGCTGTCTGTAACCACCTAACCTCAAGTTTATGACTGCATAACCAAAAGCTTTGACCATCCCTTATTTCGAAACTGGATTGCATACCTTGCTGCCACCCTGTGTAATGGAATATTGAGTATAGCCATGCCTAGGTAGTATAACTTTATACAAATCACACAAACTACAAGTAGCCTAGGCTATAAATGACATTGTATGATTTGAGTTCACATTATGGAATGCCCAGGCCCTAGATGAAGTTTTATTTTGAAATAACTCAGTTGGGAAAATTTGTAAATATTGTAGGTCAAAACTACAGCCAATTAACTTTGAAGAATGACAATCTATTTATCAAAGTCATAAAGGGCTTATAGTAATTTGCCATTTTCATTGTCATGGACTAAACAAACAAGGACTGCTATAAATTCAGCTTCTTTCCTCCAACAGTCAGAGACTGGAACCTTCTCCCCCAGAGTATAACTGATCTTGAGGACCCCAAGCAATTCAAGAACTCTGCCTTGAGGTACCTCAGACGGGAGGACTAGCTCTTCTTGTGCACACTAAACCCTGCATGCTTGACTCCTTCTTGGAGTGTTGTGTAGTATACTTTCAGATCCAGATCCTGACTGGCCCATATTGTCCCCTATGCCCCAGGTTCTCAAGTGGTGGCCTGCAGGCCATCTGCCACCATGGCATGCATTGAAATGGTCTGCAGGATAAATTCAAGGAACCCAAAATTTTAATAAAAGAAAAGCTGCTTCTAATGAATTTCTGGCCATCTTGCATACAGTAAATTTAGTGATGTAACTTACATTAAAGTAAAAGTGGCCTGGGAATTGAAACAATTGAGAACTCCTGCCTTGGGCTCAATGCCATGATGTAAAATCTGTATTGTACTGGGATGGACAGAGTGCCAGAGTTTCATATCTTTTTTGTATGTGTGACTTAGTTGGTACTATAGAAAACAATTTTAAACACAAAGAAGTACAAAAGACATATAAAAGACATGCTAGAGGCAAATAGACAATTTAAATAAGATATAAAAGATCAGACAATGGCATTACAAAGCAGAATATACCCAGGGAGAACCCAAAAAGCCCAAGAAAAGCTTATTTCCATTCACTGGGGTCCCTAAAAACAGAAAGAAAATAAGTAGGGAATAGGCCTATTGCAGTAGATGAAAGACACCAGCAGTCAGTAGTTAGATGGTATAGAAACTTAGCTCGACGGTTAAAAGTGATTTGTTGGCAAAATAATTTTGAGGTACAGTTTGCAAAGGGAGGCATTTTTAATTTGCTTTAATGTGTGGGGAGTCCAAAAGTTCAGTACCTGTAAAGAAGAAGGTATGATCAGTGGATCCGTTTATTCTGGGAACATGGAAGTTGAATGGGCTTCCTATGGTACTGTACTGTGCTGATGATCATCCCCCAATCTGATAAAATTTAAGATACTTAAGTGTCATGAAAAAGTTTAAAAATCAAGATAGGATTAAGTTGTTACACCCCATTTAATACAGTTAAAAAAAACCCACTTTGTTCAATTCACTTTACCCAATATAGGTACCCAAAGATGCACAGACCCATTGTAAAAAAAAAAAGAAAAAAAACACTGTTCTTGTTTTTTAATGCTTGGAAAGAGCAGAGAACCTGGAGGGTTCCCTGACCCCCCTTTCTTAATATTCAGTGGCATAGCTAGGATGGGACAATAAGGGCAAGTGCCCATTATAGCATTGGCAAGTACATGGGAGGAGGGACAACAGGCAGACACTGCCTCACCCCTATTGACATTTAAAAAAAAAAACAAAGAACCAAGTCATACTGTACATGTTCCAAATATCAGTACCCTTATTTTTAATGCAAACTAGATGTGTAAAAGGTAGGTCACAATCCTTACATATTGTTTGCTGCGTTTGTTTCATTTCTCATCCTGGCCAACATTTCTGCCCCCCCCATCAGTATACTAGGAAACTTTGCCACAATTGCCTTCCAGTTTGCTGGAAACATTTCTACTGTAGCTATCTGGAAGGCAGTTGTGGCAAGAATTGTCTTGGTATACTGATGGTAACATTCACCTTAAATAGTGTGAACCATGTAAACCCTTCCCTCCCTCCCCTCCCCTCCCCTCCTGCCCTCCCTTCTCCCCTTCTCCTTTCCCTCAGTAAGAGTGCCTATAACTATAATCTGAAATTTGGGTGTTTATCTTTGGTCAGAGGCACATTTGCATTGTTTTTCCAAGGTACTTTTTAAGTAGCAATATCACTATTTTTAAAACACTTTCCTTTATTTATTGAACTAGGCCAGAGAAAAGGTTTAGACAACTGTTGATAAGAGCTATTTTAAGTTCCTGTAAGTACTGGCCACTATTTTTGTGGATGGTATTCCACTAATGCCAACTACCATAAACCATCATTAGTACAGTGAATTTGTACCATCTACAGTGTACCAAAGTTTGCATAACAAGCATATGTGAATTGAAACAAAAGACTACTGTATGAGAGTCGACTGTATCTTGATGAAAGTACAATGTTGCATCATGCATAGAAACGTGTTTTAAATGGTTTGCACTACTAACTTTACAGGGATACTTTACCACTACCATGTGGAAGTGGTGTATGAGACTGACAACACATTGCAGATAACGGAACGCTGCTGCCTTTCAGTGCATGTTAGGTTTCAGGCCAAGCCTTGCACTGAGAGCTAGGGAAAAAAATTACAAATAAGAAACGCTGCATGTCCAATATCTTGATTTCAAGGTGACTTGAGGTGTGATTGTAAAATAATCTAAATTTTGCACCATTTTTAAACTACAAATAGTCATGATTGAAAATTTGTTGGCAGAGGGAAAAGAAAAAACCTCTTCCCAAGAAACCCCCACTCCCCCCAGCATTGAATATGGTTTTCCTGAAAAGAAAGCCTGGCTGCAGCTGCAATACAGCATGCTTATTGATAACCCCATTGTATTTGAGAGATTATGGATGACAGTTAGTAGAATTCATATTTTTGCGATTGTATTTTGTTTTCCAGCCATGGCGAATGTGTGCAAGTTGGTAACAAACCGTATCGTGGGCTGTGGCCAGTGCACAGCCAGATTAGCTGTCACATCATCAGGATGGAACTCCAGGTACAGCACCGCTGCTCAGCCAGCCAGCTCACCCCAGAAAGAATACCAGTTTGTTGTAGTTGGAGCAGGTAGTGGTGGAATGGCTATGACGAATGCCTTTGCTCGCAAGTTTGGCAAGGGAAGTGTAGCTGTTGTTGAACCAAATGATGTAATTATAACCTTTTTACATTTTTAAAACAGTTTCTGTGTCCATTTACCGTGCAAGCCTTAAAGAGGGATTTGCATCACCCCAAGTATGACTTTTAGTTGGGGGTAAGCAAAAGCCTCAGTTGGTGACTACTCTTTGATTGACATCTGAGTTACAAAATTCAAAAGATGCAGAGCAGCTCATATTACACAGCATGCACAGAGTGTATTTTGATTACACATTTGGGCCTTGCATACTCACCAGGATATGGCCTTAAGAAATAATCTATGTTTGTGTCTACACAAGGAGAAGCTGAAGACAGTTATGGGTGGGGCTTGAACTTACAGTAGTCGGGAGAATTGAAAATGTCTGAGATGAGACAACTTCCCCTTTAAAGGCATACACTCATCACCTGAAATTAATTTTAGGTTTGCAGAAACTGGAATTCACAAGTGATGACTGCAGTTTGACTGACATAAAAGTGGACAATTTCAGGCTTATGTTTACATTAAAAAGAAGCTGTTTTGATTGGACAATGACATTTGCATATTCATCAGTGGATTATGAGAATTGAGATGTAATGACTAACGTAACCTTCATTGCACAACATACCATAAAGCTACCTGTGACTCTATGAACAGGCATCGACTATGTGATTAGGTTATGATAATGTTGCATCAAAATTACAAAATAACTTCAGCAAAATTGGCCTTGGGCAATTAAAATACTGTAAGCCTATAAGAGGTGCCAAGACAGGTCTTTTTTTTTTTTTTTTGAATTGAAATAAGAGGAGGGGCTAGTATTAAGTTAAATACTAAACATTAACTGTAAATTCTTCAAATTTGCATTTGGTCTTATACTGTAACATAAATGAACACGACAACAGGGTAAATTAAATCTTCACCTCTTGATGATATAAGCAATTCTTACTGGTCAATGACATGCATTCACGTCAGTGACAAGTACTGTAAATTACCAATAATTATCATGGAAATAGTATGAACATTACATAGCAGTTTATACAGCTCATCAGAGAGGATTCTTGAATTACATCATTTGTACAGTAGATTGTGTGAAAATGTTTGCAAAGCTACTAGGTGGCTTAAAAAGTAGAGTTGGCCTAAGTCATTGAAACTACATTTTGGGAGGAGCTTAAGCCAGTTAATGTGATATTCAGAGAGGGGCTGAACATGAACCTTTTTATGGATAAATTTCATACCTGAGCATGGCTTGAAATGAAGAAAATGTAATTAATTTCGCTGAAAGAGCAATTTCTGTATAAGATGATGTAAGAAAGGGGGTTTGTACAAAACGGGACATACTAAAGCAGTGTAAGCCTGCTCCCCTAGCTCAGAGCCCTGCCTGTTGTACATTTCAAATTCATCCAAGAATTGAAAGTAAAAATTTCATTGAGATAGGTTTATTGTGGATAATAACATTACTATGACATTGTGCTATAAAAGCTTAACATAAGCTTTTCTAAAGCAATTGAAAAAGAAATCTCTTGAGAAATTTTACAAACATCCACATGTCATTTTAAAACTGGTACCTATGTTAAGTTTTTCGTTCTTTTTGTAACACTAAATCTGGGCAAAGTACTGTAGTACATTACAAGTTGTTTTATTTAAAAATTGTGGATGACCTTATAATAAAAATTGTTTGTGTATTAGATCTAGGGGTAGACATTCAAACTTTAAACATATTTGAACTTTTCAACTGTAACAATTTTAGACAAACATAGGGCGGGCCATTCGACAAATCTGAAAGGAAGAGATGCTAAGAAAGTTTTTTTTTTGTACATGGCCTTACCCAGAAGTATAAAAAACTTGAAGTTGTAAGTTAGTTTCTGTCAAAAATATTACCACTTTTACATCTGTTTTTTGAACTCTGTTGTCTATGCTACAGGTTTATTTCTAAGTCCACATAGATAACTTTACTTTTAGATTATCCCACATTGATGAATTTTAAATTACTATTAGTTGTAAGAATATTTGTCATTTAATAAAAATTATCACCTCTTTCATCATATTTTTCTTGTGCCTTTTAAAGATGCATTTCTATCAGCCCATGTGGACCCTGGTTGGGGGAGGCATCAAGAAGAAGGAAGATTCTGGTCGACCAATGAGCAGTCTGATGCCTAAAGGTGCTGATTGGTTCCAAACTAAAGTCTCTAAATTTGATCCAGACAACAGCATAGTTCAGACTGCCAATGGAGACACTTTGAAGTATGATTTTCTGGTTGTAGGTGTTGGATTTGAATTGAACCTTTCACAAGTAAGTTTCCAACTATGTTCATTTAGCAATGGTAGGCTTACTCTGGTTTTGTTGGATATACTCTGTTTTGGTTTCAAAAGAGGGGGAGGGGAAAGAGGTGGGGGTGGCTGGTTGGAGGGGGGAAGGAGACAGGTAATATGCTTTTGTTTTCTTTGGAATTGAAGTAATCTTTGATAGGAGCATCTTAAACATGTGCTCATACTGTAAACAATACTTAGGTTGCTTCATTTAACAAGCCCCATAAGGTCTCCTTGGTAACTTTATCTAGGGTGTTTCCACAGTGGAACTGGAAAATATCTTTTGTATTGTGTGCCAACATGTATTTTACAGTAGGTTCATTGTGAATGGAAATAATACCAATATCTGTACACCAACTGTAAAACCCACCACAAATCCCAAATGCCATGTTTTGAAATGCCCAAAAATTTCATGGCTTATTATTTAACAGTAAATATATTTTAAAAAAAAGAAAAGAAAAAGAGACAGATTACAAAAACTTGGTTAGGTTCTGGCACTTTGTCAAAACACAGGAGATGCAGCTGTGGCAGCAAGGTTGCCACAGCTGCATCTATGTTTTGTTTATTATTGCAGTGGCAGGGTATTTCAATGCTGCTGTTGTATGTCTATTGCAACAAAGCATGGCTGCAGCTCCTGCAGTTTTGCTGAGGCAGCTGCAGCTTGAGGGTTTGATGTGGTGTCTTATACTTTTTTATATTTGGGTGACTCCATTTACCCCATTAACTTATAGATGGAATTTTTTAAAAGATTTTAAATTGAGTCAGGATTTCTGCACCCTGTGGAGAATTCTTTGAAACAAAATAACTTGCATTTTAATCCACTACAAATGTACATTACTTCCACATCCACAAATACAGTAAGTCTTTGAATATGTGTTGTGTTAGATTCATGTTATTTAGCCCTCTGGGTATATTGTCAGAGTACTTTCACCTCTCTTCTCGCTGTCTCCTTTAATGGTAGATTAAAGGCTTACAGGAGGGATTAGATGATGACCCCATGGTGTGCTGTAACTACTCCTATAAATATGTGGACAAAACTTACAAAGCATTCCAGAACTTCAAGAGTGGAAATGCAATCTTCACACAGCCAGCCAGTCCCATTAAATGTGCAGGAGCACCTCAAAAGATAATGTATCTGGCTCACGACTATTTCAGGAGGGTAAGTGTTATTCAGGGCTCTTGTTTAGAGTTTGTTTCAATTGTATAAATATTCTGCCACTTGAGATTACCCCTACAAATCAGATATTTAAAGGGCAAATCTTGTCATCCCAGACATTTGCAATTCTCCCAACTATGCAACTTGTAGCTCCATAACTGTATATAATGCTCCTCCTTGTGCAGACACAAACCTTTTTTATTGCTTAAAGCCATATCTTGGTAAGCATACAACTCTATTATGTGTAAGCCAAGTGCTCTCTCTGCATTGTATGGAATGTGAGCTACTCTGCATCTTTTGAATTTTTAAGCTTTGCTGTCAATCAAAGAGCAGTCACCAACTGAGAATTTTGATACCCACACACTAAAAATATACTTTGCTCTTAAGCTTAGACAGTTGACAAACATTCAGTCTCTATCGCAGTATATTTCTCTCAAGGTGAAAGTTTTGAGGATGCTCAACTGATGAATATTTCTTAATTTTAGTCTGATGTTAAAAATATGAGTGGACCACTGTGTCCTGTAATAAATCTGTAAATGCTTAAGTTATAGTTTTAAGTGTGTGAAAGGGGACAGCTCTCTATTCCGACGTCTCTTTGTTCCGATGTCTCTATGTTCCAAAAAGTCTGCATTGAGGTTAGTGTTAGAGAAAAGGTTAGGTTAGAACAAGCCCCCATCCTACCACTGTCTTTCATGCACACATTTGGAATGTAGAGACATCGGAACAAAGAGACGTCGGAACATAGAGGTGTAACAGTGTGAAAAGAATAGAAGGGCATAATGATTTGTCAGCAATTTTGTTGGTAACTGTTGTCTTGTGTTCTTATGTAGGTTGTGAAGTACGTAGGAATGGATGTTTTGCTGTTAGCCATCTCTATTGTTGGCAGTTCTTCATATATTAAGTTAGAACCAACTGTGTCAAAAGAATGAATGAATTAACAATAATTTCTTTGCCTAAGAAACTGAAATTAGGAGAGTGTATTGAATTTTCATTCCCCTTTCAAAATATTTGGAGATATTTAAAAGTAACTGTAATCTGGTGGATGTTACACAAATGCCCCAATTGAGTATTCTGTTGCAAAACCTTATAACTACATTTCCATAGAATGGCAACAAAACTTGCCTTGTATGAAAATGTGACATGTTTACAGATAGAAAACATAAAATTTGTATAGTTAAAATATTTTACAAATATTTCTGTCTTTAGAATGGGAAATTGCAAGATGCCAACATCATGTTTAATCAAGGCCTGCCGAAGATTTTTGGTGTTCCCAAATATGCTGCTGTTCTTACTGATATTTGCAAGCAGAGGGGCATAACTGTCAATGTTAACACCAACCTTGTTGAGGTTTGCCATGATAAACAACAAGCTGTCTTTCAGAAAATGGACAAGGAAACCCCAGAGTTTGTTACGTATGAGGTAAATAAAGACTGATCTTTGATGAGAGAGCTTTCAGTTTGTCATTTTTGCAATTTCTACTCCTGACAGTCCCCCTCTGGACAATATCCACCCATAACAATTTCCCCCAGACAAGTTCCCCACTAGAAAAATTGGTATTGCAGAAGTCTGGAATTGTCTGGGTGGGGGTTTTCATGGGGCAGTTGCGTAGGGGAAAATGATTAGGGGTAGCTGTTTGGGTTAGGAGGGAATTTTACTGGTGGGAATTTTCAGGGGAGAAATTGTCTGGGGTCAGAATTGGGTGGGACTTGTCCAGTTGGGAATTGTCATGGGGGTATTGCCTAGGGAAGAATGGTTGGGGGTAGTTGTCCAGGTCCAGGGAAAATTGTCCAGGTGGGAATTGTCCAGGATTTGGGTTAGATGAAGTTTAACGGCTCGGTTTGTAACCAAATGGTTTAAGTCGGGCCGGCCACGGCCTTTTTTCCAGTTGTGGCTCACCGGCTTGTTTTCCGTACTCCATTGCTTATGCTGAGCACCAAGCACAATGGCAGTAGGGAATTGTCCAGGAAGAAATTGTGTGCGGTCAGAGTTGTCTTGGTGGGAGTTGTCCAGATGGTAATTGTTGTAGGGGTGTTGGCTAGGGAAGAATGGTTGGGGGTAGTTGTCCAGCTCCAAGAGGAATTGCCCAGCTCCAGGAAGAATTGCTCAAGTGGAAATTGTCTGGGGAGAAATTTTGTGGGTGGGAAATGTCCAGGTGGGAATTGTATGGGGGAGTTGTCTAGTGGAGAATGGCTAGTTGTAGTTTTCCAGCTCCAAGGGAAATTTTCCAAGTGGAAATTGTCTGGGGTTAGAATTGTCATGGGGGAGTTGTCCAGGAGGGAATTGTCATGGAAAGTTGTCAAGGTGAGAAAAATTGAGGGTATCTGTCCGTCTCCAAGGGGAATTGTCCAGGTGAAAATTGTCTGGGGTCAAAATTATCAGGATGGGATTTGTCCAGGTGGAAATTTGGGTTAGAGGAGTTATATGGGAGCTGTTGCTGGTTCTAATCAGACTAGTGGTATCTTCAAACTTTGTAACATATACAAAGCTCAATGATATCATAAATATGTGATAGGTTTGTTAAAAGGGCACAGGTCTAAAAAAGATTTGCACAGTGCACCATCCCTGCTACTGTATGCCCTAATAGTGCAGCACAGCATCATTGTGTTACATTTCTAAAAATTCACATCTTGTTTATCATGTATTTGTGACACTTCTTAACATGTGCCCACTTTGAGCAATGCTTTAGTTTGTGTAATGTACACAGGTCACATGGTCCCAAATTTTGTAGGCAGTGTATCACTCACAAAGAGTTGTGCCAGATATTGTGTTATCAGTGTTGTGCACCCATTAACCTAAAGATCAATCATTTGCATGATAATGTAATCACCCCTTGAGCTAGATACCTAAACTTTGGTGCCATAATTTTCATTGCCATCTCTACATCCAACAACACGGACATGGGGGATGCCATGACACTTGAAATATATAAAGCAATTCTGTGAAACAGCTATCAATAGATTATGTTTAGCAAAATACAGTGTACTGAAACAAGCCTAGTATGTGGGCAAATGTGGTATGTAAATTCTATGTTTCACATGTACAAGGTTTTGTTCCAATGTCTTTGGTGCAAGCTAATCTTTTGCCCTAAATTTGTGTCTCATTAGGGTAGTCAAGACTTAGCAATGTCAAACACACACACTGTAAACTGTGTTCATACACTACGTTACGATGTCACTGAAAGAATGCATTTGCTGCATTTCTCATACAGTGTGGCTTCATGTTTACTGGCAAAGTCAAGTGTCTAGCCCCTTCACTGCTAAGGTGCACTTGTGCATGTTAGCATGCACACTATTGCTTAAGACTGGCTTAAGAGGTCATAGATTGATATGATCATCCGTGGACATCGTCGTGCAGTATTACATGTGTACATAAGTGCTTCAGTTTGTATATTGCCCTCTAGCAAGCAATGATACTGACACATGGAAGGCCTCTCTGTACCACACTAACAGCAATATGAACACTAGTTGAAGCTGTCACTGTTTCCCTACCATATAGACACAACATGTGTAAGTAAAGAGCCAAAATAGTTTAGGCTATTATGTTCTTGTACTCAATAAGGCGATAGTTCAATTGGTTCCAGTTTTGCTTGTGTATTGTGAGTTGAATTAATAGAATAGCAACTGCAATTAATAGAGGATGATCTAAAAAGTCTTCCTCAATTGCAAACAGCCAATTTATTGTCATGTCAAGTGACATTCCCATACTATTACTTAAGGAATAAATCGCATTTGACGGACTATTATTGGTGAATAAACCGTCGAGACTCCAAATTGCAAAATAACGG
>WURT03641683.1:0-39867 GCA_009936505.3 Holothuria glaberrima | reverse complement strand
TAACAACTAGCAGCTTATTGTCGGCAAGCCTGATAGTTTCAAAGGAGAGGAAATTGCTTTATCTCCTTCCGTAACAGTTCCCTGGTCCAAGCCAACCTTGCATTTATTTAAAGCTTAATTCCTTGATTTTATTTTTCATGTTAAAATTTATGCTTTGCTAGCTAAGTGGTAGTTGAGTGGCCACATCTAGTACACGTCGTGAAAAGGCTCCCTATGAGTATACTGCACTTTTATGTACAAAACCATGATATTCCTAACCAGGTCGATCATACAAAACTGTCATCGGTTAGGTTATATCTTTTGCCAGGGAAATGATGTTTTGTAAATGACAGGGCTCCAATTGATTCCTCAGGCAAAACAGCAAAATGAGATAAAAATTGATGAATAGCACTTACCATAATATGTATACCCTCGACGTTCTTCCAAGTTTTCTGTGCGAACAGTGTGTAACGTGTATTGCACAATACTTCCAAGTGGATCTAACATGGCGTCAAATTGGCAGTTGGCCAAACTCTTCTAATATATGGCTGTGAAGAGCAGTAAGGGCAGTAATTTTAACTTCACAGAACTCGCCTTGACATGTTTTTCGTAACTCTGTGGCTTTGCGCTTCTGCTTTAAATAATTCCTTACGTAAACTGTTTTATTGTTTCATTTTCATGAAAATGGTATCATTGTGTACACGACGCTTTCTAATGGGTAATCAGAGGTCCCTTTGTCTGGGGTGGGGCGGATGATACCTCTTGATGTTAAGGTAGTTTTACGCCGTAATCGCACAGTCCCGGAAAGGCTTCATTTTTATGAACAACCTAATAGCCGTTAAGCACTACGTAAAAGCGTCTTTCGGGCTAGTGCATAAGGGCCCTTTAAGGGTCGTGCATTTCTTTAAAGTGAGACTAGGATGCGTATATTTGGATCAAAGGGCAAAGCCTAATAGTTACAAACAAAAATGCCAAGAGTTTGATAATGTAAATACTTCAAACATTATGGAAATTAAGATAAGACGCTCCGAAAAGTAAAATCTGTCACTTGGTATGGATGTTACACTTGTATATACTGTTACTGAGATATTTCTCTGTATCGATAATTAATGAGTGGAGGATATTTAGCACCTTCCCCCAACTTGCGACTTCATCTCTTGCTGTTCCAGTGGACTCCTAGAAGCATGGTCTCGATTCATTGTGTGCAAGATGAGAATTCCACTGTGACCAGGGCGTCCCTCTGTTGAATCACAATAATGATAATGTATCTGAAATTAGACAACAAATTGATATAATGTAGTCCCTTAGGGGTTTGAAAAAAGGAAATGAAATCAAAGTTTTTCCAAAGTTATGAAGACGAAATCATTAAAATATTGCGATAAGATCTTTCACTTTTTGTCTTTTGCAAGTGGGCCAAAAGAGACAGGAAGGGGATGTAGTATTTGTCGTGGGAGACACAATTATTGCAATTATTGTATTGCAATCTTTGTAGTCTTTTTAATGGAGAAAAATGTTATATGCAATAGTGTGAAGGGATCTATTTTTTACATATCATGGAGACCCAAGGTTGACACGATGGATAGTATTTCTCCGGTAAGGTTCAGTCGGCCAGACGGATTAAATGATTTTGCTTTCAAAAAAAGGCAAATTCTTCAGTTCAACCCAAAAATGTTCTGCAACAATTTCGTGGTAATGTTTTAGTTTAAAGCTGGTTACATTTAGCTAAATTACAATCCCCTAACCAAGTGTCATACCAAGACATACATAGCTTACAATTGCATAACTTTTCTCATATATTTGTCGAAAAGTAGCCTACAGTAACCTCCACGAAAAACCAGTGTTCGAATAGGACAACCGCCGGTTGTTGAACCAATCCAAGGGTGGAGCCAAGTTTGAGCTTGGATCCATGGTATTAACAAAAAAATAGTTTTCCAATTTCGTCATTGAGCCCTAACGAGTACGATTAAGTATGTATTTTTCGATTGCCTTCAGCTGTCAACTGGATCACTTGTTTTCCTTCCAAAAAGGGCATATTTATTAATGAATTTTGTTGCTTCCGGTTTTTTTTTTTTTCGAAATCCAGTTTCATAAAGATAAAACGGTACAAAACCCTTTTGCAAACTTTTGGTAGCCAGAGCATTTTTCTGCAAAGGTCGAGAATACTGTCTTCAACGTCATAGATGGCCACTGTCATTTGTCTTTCGGTAGCTCACACTTAATGAAAAGATGGGTGATACGATACACTTCATTTTGTCTCCATTATAGCCAGCTGCCCCGACATAGGGCTCAACTAATTTGCTTCTCCCTGAAGCCATATGCTTAAGTTATAATTATTTTAAACCGATCAAATTTGAGTGCTTTTCTTGGATTTTGCAAATTGACAAATTGGATATTTCAGCAAAACACCAAATCAGCACTAGCCTTGGTACAGCAAGTATGTATAATGTACAAGATATGCTACGACAGTCATGTTATAGCCTCGTTCAGATAGTAGTTCTTGACTGTGTGTTACTTGCTGGCCAGGCAAGTAACACACTCTGAATTACTGTTGACATATGGAAATTCCTATTTCTCTGCCCTCCCTCGTCGAAACAGTAGACCCCTCGTCAGGCAAATACTGGCAACACCCATGATTTTATCATTCATTTTCTACAAGTTTCGTTAAATAACCTACCACAGTTGGTGATTTTTGCAACATTCCGATCCACAAGATGACAAACTGGCTCCAACAATAGAGGCAATCATGCTCAGAACATAAGCAGCCACCAAAACGGGATAAAAGATGATCTGTACAAGCAAAATGTGATCGAGAGCCTACATAAGTTTGCTTCAGAGGTACCCTCTGCTTCCATGGAAGCAAAAAATACAAAAATAAATTTTCAATTATCTGTTGGTTTCATTCACACTAGTAATTCATCAAAAGATGTGAACACCGAGACCCAGCATTTTAATTGTTTCAACCGCACAATCTGATTTGACATCTTACTAGAAACTTTACCTTACACATAAAGTTAAACAGTTGTCATTGATGTTACAACTGATTGGTATGGGACCACTAAATGTGAAGTTTGAATCCACCGCAAAATCAGATTCAAAAGTTTGGGACACTGCATATGGCGCGCCTGCTGTGAAATGTATTTCTGTGATTATGATTGAGACAAAATGATTATAAGCCACTGGCGCATAGGGAAACAGGGTCTAATTAAAACACATTTTGCTATCGATCCTCTACTATTTAAACTTACCTGAACATGATGGACAAATCTCATCACGCATAATATTTTAAGGGCTGTTATTTCATTTTTTTACATGGTGAAAGGACTATCTATTACATTGTGTCCCATATGCTGTTTCTATGTAGGTGACACACACTGAGACATGGTGGGTCAAAATTGCCAAGGTTGGTCAAAATTGGGACCCTGCAGCTCCAAACAAGTTTTCTCAATATACATTAGCTACTATTAAAGAAAACTGGCAAGTATACAAAACCATATTTTGGTTTATATAAAATTGTTCATCGAAAACGCTTTGGTAAAATAACTCTTGTGCCTCACTTTGCTCAAGGTTCCCTGCCACTGTAGATAGGCCAATGTTTGTGCGGTTATAAATGATTATTTTGGTGTGTATAAAATTGTTCATCGTAAACGCTTTGGTAAAATAACTCTTGTGCCTCGCTTTGCTCAACGTTCCCTACCACTGTAGATAAGCCAACGTTTGTGCCGTTATAAATGATATGTCAAAAAACGTTCAGGGTATTAAGCTTTTATATACCAGCGAAGAGTTCATGTCGGCATATTTTACGTTTTCTGTTTTTGTTAAACATTAGGTATAAAATGTAGTATAATAAGGGGTTAATTTACCTCCTTTGAACGTTTCCTATTGCTGTTGTAAATGTTGTAGTAAGGATAAGAATGATAAGAATAATAATAACATGAGGAAAACAGTTATTGTATCCATAATCTGTGTCATGTTCACTCCATAATAGCAAAGCACAATCCGTAGACTCTAAGTTTGTAAACTGTGATATTTTACTACTGAATATGCATGATTTAATTGTTTTCATTAAAGGTAATCTTCAAGTTTAAGTTGCAAATTCAATTCTTTTCAAAAATTCCCAAATTCCAAAGAATTTCTACTAGTGACAACTCCTAGTTACTACATAGTTAACAGCGCTTTAAAAGTGGGTCGGGGAGCCCTTCAGAAAAGCGATGAATGTTTTCCATTTCGAAATCTTAGTTAAAGGTTGTATTCACCAGAGATATTGCCTCCTCTTCTCCTCCATGTGTAATGAGAGAAGCGAGTTGGTCAATATCGATCATAAATGGCATGTTGTATCAACCATACATGACAGGTTATTCTTATTGAAGTTATCCTTTTTCCAATTACGGTAAACAAGAGCTTTGCTAGAAGCCACGAGTTCCTTTTAGGAAAACCAGAAAATTATAACAACTATCACAGAGAGAGGGCTTATCATTTCAATTCCCTGTCAGTTTACTCGATACGGGGATTAAAGGTTACAGCTGTCATGTCGAGGTTCCAAAATATGTTGCACACAAACTGGCCAAAAGGTGCGCGATGGTACAATTGATGCTTGACAGTTTAATTAAGAAAACGTTCTTTAAAAGGAAATTACAAAGCAGCTAACTCTGTAAACGATACTTTTTGTACACAGAGTACTTGGTGCAAGTGCAGCAAGTTTGACTTCAAGAATGGTTGCACAGCTAAATCTTTGGGGATTATAACTTTACCGTGAAGAAAGTCTTCATTTCATTTCATATGTGCCTCACAATAATTAAAGGCCAGTGTACTTACTCTTCAGCTCTTCAGCCGAGTTATGGAACAACTTATTCTATTACTTGACAGCTTTACTAATTTGGCTTTATCCAGGCCTTATCCAGGGATAACAGTTACTGTCATTGTTAAAAAGGTGCCTACTTGCTCGCATGATCTATGCTTCCAGTTACCGACCATGAAAGGAACGATTTTAAAATCTAAATTTCAAAACAATGAAATCATTACCTACCAAAACTTTCTTGTTATTGCCGTATGCTTCAATCGCAGCCGTGAGGATGAAACTCTGTGCAGAGCAATGTAAATTAACGTTGATACCATGAGTCACTTGCAAATTAGATACCGTGTGCATTTGGTATTAATCTTTCCAACTTATGCAGTTTGGCGCGTTTATTTTTAAGGCATTAATTGCACAACGTTTGTTTACCACAATTCATGGGAAAATAAGTTTGCTATACTAAACTCGGCATTCCCACAGACGAGTTATGTATATCCGCGCAATCATAAGTTGGATGCAAGATAGTAATAATTAAACACCACACAGAAATGACACCAAACCGATTATCAGCTGCACTAGTGAAGAGAATTTCCGTCCTTTGATAACATGTTCTTTGACATCAGCCTAACCTGAAGTTATCGCCTGCAACCTATTATCTTCTACCAGGAACGGGCTTTGTGGAAATTACATCTGTGAATAATGGAATTAATTTTGTGTTTTATTTTCATATTCTTTAATACTAAGAAATCGGAGCTAAATGATGACTATTACGTAGAGAGGCTGTTGCGTATAAAAATACCTTAAACTCACGACCATTTTTCTTAAAAAAAGACTTCAAAGGTCACATGATTGATGAATGGGACTGAATTTATTGGGTTCTAAGGTGAAGAGGAACAAGAGCATGGAAAAGCCTCCCTTTTTTCCAAAGATAAGGTTTGTGAGAAGTCCGAAAGCACACTACCGGACACCCTTCCATTCACAAGATCACACGACTATAAGCTACTGACTTTGTTAAACTGTTTTTTGTAAAATTAATACTCAAAACATCAAAAGGAAAACGTTTGAAAACTATAGAAAGTTGCTTTACGTTTTTATCTTCCTGACTTACCAGGTAAACTTTCTTGTGACAAGGGGATATGCGCAAATAAAAGGTGACCATTGAGAATCGTTTTGAAAAATAAAGATTCTAATTTATACACTCTCTGTCAAAACAAACGTATGCTAGTGTTTTGTAGACTAAATTGGTTTCAATAAGATTGTTAACATCGACTTTATGGAGTTTTATGTCACTTCATTATATCGATGAACGAATTTAGTCATAAATGAAAGGAAAGTCTAGTCTCAAATTTAGTTTCAACATGTAAAAAGGTTACATATCAAAGCACTCATGCAAAATTTGATCATATCAAACTGTTTTTGAGAAAAATGCTAAATCGCACTAGAATACCCGGAAGTCTTCTAAATGCCATATTTAAATTAGCCTATCTTTGCAATGGCTAATATTTCAGATCGAAATTAAATATATGTATATATATATAGCCCGGCTCTCTACAATATTGAAGCCCTTACAATACACTCCCAACAATTTTTGTTACTTGAAGACAATGCAGATAGTTCAATCTTAAGTGGAAACTATTTCAGGTTGATTAAATTATCCATGATAACAAGGAGCAAAAAGGTGGATCTTCGGAATGTCCTAGCATGGCAGAGTTGTAGGCTTGGCGAATTATCTAGAGGGCAGTACATGACAGAGTCCAGTGGCGTATCAATAGGATTATTGGCACTCAGAAGAAACCTTTCTTTGTTTCCCGTTGCCTTAATATGGGGGAGGGGGTAGGGTTAGTCTTATAAGAGACGTCTAAATGGAGGTCGTGACATTTATGTGAGGCCGCTTTGGTAAAAATATGGACTGTTTTTGACAAAACGTTGAACTGACTATAGAAATTTTCATTGAACAGTGTCTTAATGGAGTGACCTACCTTCTCTTTGGGAAATGTTTCTCTATGTAAGATGGGTAAGGTGCAAAATGATGCTATATATGGGAAAGCGTTGAACTGGTGCCATTTGAACAAATTCTCGCATTTTCGTGCTTTTTTAGATTCTTTTGGATGAGTTTAGGGGGGTACTGTTGCCTTTGAAAGGTTTCTTCGATACAAAATGGTGCTATCTTTGGAAAGCTTTGAATTGCTCAATGTTTAGAAATTCTTTCAGTAAAATCACTTTGTAAAAAAACACTAAGGTATTTTACAAAATTAATGATTTAGCAAGGCAATCATATGCTACATTTATATAAGTATGCTGTGGCACCGCGTGCGACACAACACTAAAGATCAATGTGGACTTCAGCCATAGATGTTTTAAGTATCATACATGAGGTCGGAGATTTATTTGTCAGAGCGAATTACCCGCAAAAACAGGGGTCCTGGGACCTCTCGGAAAATTGTGGGAAAAAGAAACCGTTTTATGCGATTTCCTAGGGTCTGAGGGCCTTAAAAACGTATCAGGACAATGTAATTTTTTAAGATTTTTTTTCAAGTGAACCTTTTTTAATTTAGGGTTTGAAAATCTCAGAGGGACTTCCCCCTTGCTCTCCGCAGGCTAAGATCCTGCATAATGCCTTGTGTGGCTTACCATAATTATACATGTTGAAAACTTCTTTAATTAGTCTCTTCCATTTGTTCATACGGCTTTTAGACATCCCTCACACAGTCATAGCTAAAATCAAATATATATGCAGATCCTGCCGATGGTGCAATTCCTAGCTGAACTTTTCAAAAAAGCATCACTTGACGACGTCAGATATTGGCTTGTACTTAAACAAATTGAATTATCCTAACGTTGGAGCCAGTTTCTGTCTCTTGATTATATTTATGATGGTTCTAAAAGTGCACTTTTCCCTACAACTGAGACGACAAATATTTGATCTCACTTTTCGAGTAGGAATAGCCCAGAAGCATCAATCCTTTACGTTTATTTAAACAGACGTTCCCCTTCCACCAAGGAGATGCAACCTAATGACTGCTCACTGTGACCAAGAAACTTGTGTGAATGGTCTCAGGGGGTACTCACAGTTGATCTGAAAGTGTTTTAAGTAAAATATAGACTCAATTATACACTGCCAGACCAGACGTATATTCAGTGCCTTGGGCAATAACTGAAATTTGAAAAGTTGTAACCCTCGAATTCTCATACTTCACTCGGATTTGGTGTTTGTTGTAAAGAGGTAAGGGCAATGAATTCACTTTGTATCTTTGATACCTTTAATGTTATTTAAGGAACTAAAACTACTGAGAGTACTTTAAGCAGTTCAAGAGCGACAGGTCGAAAAATCCCACATAAATAGACACACTTCCTAGAGAGATTCTCAGTAGAAGCCAATGCCAAAGGTAACCACCATTTGTTTGAAACTGAGGTCAGAAATTTTTCAACCGACACTCTTTCGGAATGGCAAATTTACAGCGTTATAACAAAAAATTTTTTACCACAGCTTTAGATTTCGACCCATGGACCGACAGTGTGGTCGAAAAGGGCTCAATAAAGACTTTTGGCAAGAGGGGGGGGGGGAGAGCTCTCACGTTTAACTTAAGTACGCCACTGTGGTTCATTAGATACATGCTGATCAAAACTGATATTAATTTCTACACGTTTTGAATCAATTAAATTTTTTTCTTGATAAGAACATATATTTTCGTTTAACAGAAAGAGTGCCTTCAACTTTGTAAACCTTCCACAGCTTCTTGGAACATATGCTGAGGTGCAACCCATATTGCACTAAAATTTTTGACAGTTGCAACCAGCCAGTTCTACCAGGACAGTCAACTTTTGCTTTTCAAGACGTCCATATCATAATTTCCTTTAAATGGTTTCGTTTCTTCTGTCTGCGAAACAACCTCTTTAATATTGCAAACTTTTCTATTGTGTCATCGTGTAGACCCTGTAGGGGGAGGAGAAGCAGGTACCTTCCCTTTTTTGTAGTTTTCTGTATCCCTTTTCTACACAGATTCTAGCAGATGCCCGTACTTGTGAATCCACAAGAGATAACACCATCGGCGGAAAGATGGCTCTACATCACAAATTCAATTAACTTAAATTACAGAGAGGTACAGTATTTGCCCGAGTGAGAGACCCCCTCCTTGCCCCAACAAGGGATGAAAAGGGAACTTTTTGGCCTAATCGAATGGCAAAATAGTAGCACTAAGTAAGAAATTAGAGCTGTTTCCTACGAAACCAGCAGCTGGTCTGTTGTAATGAACTCACTTAAACATCAAGGAAGGTTTGCATACCGCTTCATTTTTAAAGAAAAAAAGGTGCACTGTAACACTACATCATGTTACATTTAAAGAATTAATGTGAATCTACCATCCCTGGACACAAGACTAGTGACATTGAGAAAAGAATTATTTTGGGATCGTTAGACACAAGGTGGGACACTCAAACTTTAAACTAAAGGTTGTCCTATTTTTAACTACTTAACAGGTGCAGGATTACCTCTAGAACTCTACCAATACTTTATGGGATCGTTTTAAAGATGCAAAAGGAAATTTTCATATTTCTGGATTATCTCTTTTCAATAAACCATTGCTGGTAGAATATTAAAATGTAGCTGGTTCAAAGCTATAGCAAGAGCTGCTGCTTTTATAGTTTGGAATCTACATTGGACAAAGAAAGGTAACTACTGCATAAACAGAAAACCAAAAAGGCCTTGTGATTCCTTCGAGTAGAAAATGTGGATATATTCTTAACTAACCCTTTACCTGTCTTCTGTGTAAATGTTAGCAGACACCAAGTACAATAGGTTCTGGGAATTATTCCTATGGTGACCTTGGGTCACTTTTGACATTTGGAGAACCCAGAAGGCGATCGTGGGAAATTTTGCTTTATGACCTTTTGTTGGCCCCAGATGACATTTGACCTCCACTACAAACAAAACGGCTCTTCCTCGTACCATAAGGTATCCACATAACAAGTATAAAAGCTGTCCAAGTTTCCTACATTGGGAAATTGTTTTCAAAAAGTTCTCAGAGTTTGACCCCGGTTACCTCAGATGACCTTTGACCTCCATCAAAAGCAATATGGTTAAAAACCATAGGGTTCTTTTTCGTAACATGACAAATCTGTATTCCAAATATGAAAAGTGTCCGCCATTGCTATCTTGAGATATCGTGTAAACAAGCTAAGTGTCATAAACACAAACATACGCACACATCACCATCCCATAGATTCCTTGCCTGCCTTCAGCAAGGTATTAGATACCCAGGAAGAAGTTATTCAGGTTATCCCGTTAGGTAAGTGCCACACTGCTAAATTTAGTTTTAAGTAATAATTTTAAAGACAAAGAATGGTTTCTAGTTTGAAACTTTTCTGTAAAGTGTTTCTCTGTCAACCCAGGAGTAACAATGCTTTCCAATTCGGATAGTGAGTTTGCTTTTAGGTAAGACTGAGGACCTAAATAATGGATGTCAAGCCTCAGAAGGAAATTCAATAGATTTGTAATGTCCTCTGAAGTTTAACAATAGACAGTCTACTGTTAAAGTTAGGGTTAAGGAAGAAAACACAAAGAAGATAACAATGAGGTCCTCAGTTTGTATGTAAATTCAACTTGTGTGTGATTATGACACTTGGCTTTTAAACACGATATCTCAGGACCGCGATGGCGGATATTTTGCATACTTGGTATATATAATTATATATTAAGAGGAAGATCCCTATTGTTTTTGGTGCAGGATAAAATCATGTGAGGTCAGCAGAGGCCAAAAATCTTAAACCTTGTAGATATGATATCTTTAGGTGGGAAAAAAATGATGCCGATCATACTTTGCATGTAGATGTGTTATAGTCTAAAAAGATAGGGAAGAACCCTTTTGTCTTCAGTGGAGGTCAAATGGCATTTGAGATCCTCAGAGGTCAAAAACCCCAAAACCTTGAATAAACAGAATATTTCAATACAGGGATGTTTGGTCTGTTTCATACTTGATAAACAAATGTCTTTCTTTGGGAGTTTGTTGGAGGTCTAAGGTCGTCTGAATTTATCAGAGGTGAAACTAAAAAACCTCGAAAATTAAATAGACGGTGGGCGCGAAAACTAAATAGACGGTGGGCGCTACCTCCAAACTGTGTCGGGCGTTTGGTAACAAACGAAAGGTTAAGGTTGATTTTTTAACCATTGCAAAGAAAAAAACATGGAGGGGTACGATTTTCACCTTTGACAAGTTCTTTTTCAATTTTCGTTATGTACTTTTTGGTGGGTTTCATAGGGCATTTAAATTCAGCAGAGGTTAAGTTGTAAAAAATGAAAAAAAAAACAAGAATTGTAAATTCGGGGGATGAACCGACTCAGTGCAATATATTTCCTATTAGCAATGAATCACTAAGCACTTGAGTTTTCTGATTTGTAAGAGCCGTTAATGTCTGTTCATTTTTGCATTGGGAAAAACTAGTGGCATCGGAGTGATTGAGGTGTTTGCATACAGTGGAAGATAACTCGAGAAGCTTTTCTTATCAAAACGCTAACTAGACTCCTTCTCTGGTAGTTTCTTAACTCGTCTACTCTTTTAAGTTTCCGAATTTTCAGGACCAGTGCCAGATTTATAAGTGCAAGGACAGTTGCACGGGAGCTCACTGTCCACACAAAGGGACACCGCAAACTAAGATAACCTAGTTTCGATCTAAATTTAACCCAATACTTAGATAAAGCATTGCTCTTATCATGGATGGAAAGGTAGTGAGAAAATACAAGAGAACAGTTGAACAGCACCAAGGGCTTAAACCAGCCTTCAGCTGCTTTCCGGGCAGCGTGTTTAACCACTAAGCTCTCACGGACGAGACGAGTTAACAGGTTACAAATACCTCGCTTGACACAATTTTCTCTCCTTTGTTGTTGCTTAGTTTTGTTAAGGCTTTCGTCTCTTCCGTAGACAAGTTATACTCAACATATTTAGGCAATTGAAAATCATCCACATCCTTTTAAACGAATTCCAAAAAACGATCAAGAAACTTGTCCCTTCCTTCCCGAGGTATCATCGTGCTTTTATTTTTTTAATACTTGGGGTATCTAAGCGACAAGACTTCTTTTCTCTTTTTCCACAACCAGCGTTAAAAAACTTGAAAGGGCTTAACCGTCTCCTAAAAGCATCAAGGTCTTTTTGCAATAACAGTTTATTGGAGTAGAGACGAACAGGGCAAAACTTAACACCCCTGATAATAAACGCTCCTCCGTCGCGTTCAGATTTAATCCAGAGATATTATAGACGCTGTTCTTAAATGAAGCCTCAACTTTACTACCATCCGCATTAGATTGCACCACAGAGAGACCAAGAAAAGACTTTTTCCTAGGCCTCTTTCTTTTGTGCCTGAAGACTAGGTCCACTTCATAAAGTCAAATTAAAAAGTCATTTAATTTCGTTAATACTGACTGCTCTTTTTCAGCCAAAGGGTCTCTAACGACTCTCTTACACTCTCAACGGTTTAAAGGAAGGGAACTCACTTGTTCTATCGTAAAGCTCTTTTAGCCGTTCTCCATGCCTGGGGAATGTTTCAGCGAAGTCCAGTGAGTTTAGCTTTTTGAAATGATCTGGTCTCCTGTACTTTTAAGGAGGTCTTGTGAAGGATTGATGTCCAGCTCTTGATCTGAAGATGTGCTGCCTCTTGATAACAGAACCTTTCGGTATAATATCGTTCGTGATGCAAGTTCTTAGAAAAGAAACATGTTACTCCGCTTTGAGAAAGTGTCAATACATTTAAAAGTTTACTTTCGACTTTAACCGTATTGCCTGTACATCATCGGTTTGACTTACCACTGTACTGTAGGCAACCATTTCTCGGTGTCATGTGCTGTCATAACATGAAGATGAACTCTCCCGTAAAAAGCAAAATGAGAAATACAAAAAATCTTGAACATGCTTGAGCTACAGCTTTGTATACGTATGCAGGAAAGACAGGCTCTTGTAATTGGTGTGCACTTTATAAAACTTATAACTTACAACTTGGGCTCCCGTATCAGATATACACTGTTAAGCCTGAACATCCTCTCCGTTAATAAAGTAAGGGAAATATTCTATTCATTTTGATTGACATTCCAGTTACAACCCCAGCATGGTACCGTAATGTTGATGAATGTGTGAAAATTTTGAGGAATGTATTACGCGTGCAGTTATCCTGATTTAAATTATGTAATGTAAGTCTTTTGGACAATTTTTAAAACTTCATCAGAAAAGATGAAAATTGCATGGTTTCACACAACCTTACCTACAAAGTCTGCAATATTCATTATACCCATCAGTTGTATCATGTATTATTAAAAATCCACTCCCTGAAAGTTTTACATCATACTATTACCTTGACACATTATAATGTAGATCTCTCCTCCCTCTGAAGAATATTTTGCCACCTTCCACCCCTTCATTGCAGTGTACCTTGTCAAGCAAAATGTACATGCCTGACACCCACACTCCATACACCACTCAACAAAGCTACTGTATTACATATCACATGCCGTTGAACACCTTGTCTAGCTTCTGTATGAGCCTATACCCAAAAAGGAAAACAAGCCTGTCCAATGCCAGTGGTAAGGTAATTTAAGCTAAACAGGTTATCCATGTAGAGAGGAGATCAGCAAGACTGAACGAGATCCCATTGATCTTTGCCTTATTGAGTTGTATTTTAATGAAACTAGTCATAATTTAAATGAGACAAACTGACATTTAACACTACCAAGAGATATCCTTCTCAATTCCTCTCACGGCACACGTGTTGACCTTGATATCCTGAAAAAAGTGAATCATGTTTTCACACACACGGCAGCTGCTGTAAGACTAACCTTTATACAGAAATGTGAATAATTTATGTTCTGTACTTTTTCAGGTCCTTACAGTTCCACTTTCCGATCCCTTCCTTATAAATTATAGGTTTCTGTTGTCAGTGCTGTGCTTTCTGACATAAAAACATGAAGCAAATCATTTCTCGAAAATAGCATTCAATAAATGTTATGACTTTTAACCAACCAATCTTTTATGACGCAAACTTGATTTACTGCTTCTCGTGTTTTTCCTCGGTTAGACAGTCCACTTTGACATGATCGAGAACTTTTTCCCTTCACTTTAGGTGACATTCCACGTCCCTGTATTGCCAGAGGAGGGGACAGTTAAAAAGGATTTGGAATTGACAGAAGGTAGATTTAAAATTTCATTTACCTTGACCGACAAATCATAGCAGTCGAGACGATTGTAAAATTGATTTAACTCATTGGCATAGTCGACTGATTTTTCTGGCGAAACAATAGGCTTACAACAGCTGTTAGAGTAGCCGCTCATCAACCTAAGTCCCTTCCAGACACTTTTCATATCATTTTGTGTAAAATATTCTTCAACCTTTCGTTTATAGGACACCTTCTCCTTTTGAATATTTCTTTTAACTTCCTTTTGTATTACCTTCAGGTCTTCCTTGATCCCTCTACCAAACACCACTTTCTTTCTGTTGATGACCTGTTTAATCTCTTTCGTGATCCAGCGTTTGTTATTGGAGTAACATTTAATCAGTTTGGATGGGGCCTCGCAAAGCTGGATATAATCGTTTACGGTTTCAGTCAGTTTATGTATGTCAGAAGTTGACTCAATGAAGACATCCCAGTCAGTCCTGTCGAAGCAATCTTGAAGATGTTCCAGTCCATCATCGGTCCACTGTTTAACTCTAATCTTTCTAGGTGTAATGCGCTGGACAATAGGCTTGTACTTCGGCAGCAAGAGAACTAAGTTGTAATCAGATTCGCCTAGACCATTCATGGGATAATCAGTAAAAGCTTCTTTGACGTTTGTGAAGCAAAGGTCGAGAATAGCATCACCGCGAGTATAGCTTTAAACATGTTCATAGAATTGAGACCCCTTCTTCATTAGTCATCCGTGATTGAAATCACCATTCACAATAACGAAAGCGTCCGGGGACTGGACTTGGAGCCCGTGAATAGCCACACTTAATACCTCGCTACCGGCCTTAGCAATGTGTTAATTGGGTATATAGATAGTGAGAGAATTCACGGGGTAAATAGTAAGGCCGAATTGAAACAGTCAGCATTTCCAAGTTTGGTGTGCAAGGAAACTTTATAATGAATACATTACTGGGATGACACCATCTTTGTTGACAAACACACAGACCCCTCCTCCACTCTTTTCCCAGTGTCTTTCAAGTTCTTATCACCCCTTAAAATTTTAAATCCATCTAATTCAAATGGGACATCAAGATGGTTGTTCGTTAACCATGTCTCTGTATAAATGACATGACACTGGCATTTCTGAAGTCAGACAGAAATCTTGTATTAGCACTTAGTTCATCAATTTTATTTACAAGAGATTGCACATTGCCCATGATAATGCAAGGCAAATATGATCTGCTCTTACGGTACGTAGGTACGTAGGAACCGGATGGGGTTGGGGACCTCCGCCCCAATCAATTCAAGAACAAAAAGCCTTTTTTCCGTATATGTCTCCTTTTTATAAAAATGTGTAAAATTTGCAGGAAGTTTCCTTTAAATTTAAATGTCTTGAAATATTACCGCGTCAGACACATCGTTCAGCCACTCAGTCGAGAACAACTTCCTGAGCCAGATGTCAAAACTACGAGCGGATCGATTTTGGTTCGGGTTAATCCTGCTTATATAAAACTTAATTTTCCTTCAATAGACTCAAAGAATTTCCTAAAATTTTCTTGAAATTACTTTAAGTAGCATCTCGAACCCTAAAATTAAATCCGTCTGCCAAAAGCCAGGTGTACCGCACTGCCTTTAATTTCTTTTAACCCTTGAAAACATTCCTAAAAGTGCCTTAAATTCACGACACTTAGTTTTACTATATTAATTTACATTAGGCGGCTAATGAAGTCATCCAGTTTACGTCAATTTAATTTTTTCTCCACTCTGCCTGTCATTATTCGGTTGCCCGTAATAACCTATCTTCGGATCTTGAGTAAATGCCCCATTCCCCCTCCTGTGCGCCTCTTCTGGGGACAACATCAATGGGGCAGCCCTACATGTTTACACATGTATTTGTGTGTATGCTGCATGCCCAAAGGAATACTTATAGCTATCTGTAAGTATGCGTGTGCGTTAACTTTGCGTGTAAGTGTATGCGCTTTTGCGTTTAATAATCACCAGGCGTGCATCTGTAAACGTACCTTTCCGTAATTAATGAAGTCATTGCAAGTATTAAAACATCAACCAAATGTTATTAGTTATTATTGACCGAATATGTTGGAGACAGCAGGTGAACTATATCCACTTCCTTGCCCCCACCTTCCCGAGGGTCGTTTTTTTCTGACACAGCTCTCCCTTAACAATGACACTATTGTGTTCTTCAATCTTAAACACCTCTGTATAACTCAGAGTGCTTATTCAAAACAATAGGATTTTTAACTTGTTTTAATTTATTTAATACGATAAGTGTGGACACAGTGGTGTCCCAGAGGGAGGGAAACATTCTCCGACATGTTTTGTTCACTAATGTGTTCCCAATGATATTTTGGGACTGTAGGGTATTGTAACAGAAACGAGCACAAACACCTTTCGCATGTAGATTGTAAAGAAAATTCACGGGGGGGGGGGCTTTATGACTGTGTATTTTTGGAACATGTCATTAATACTGCAACATTGCAAATGGAATTATTGTCTTTAGCCCGTTTCAAGCGCACAAAATTCAGTTCCCTCACCCATTCCTCTAAGTTTATTATCCGTTAGTCCATTTGCATGTTCCAAAATTGTGGATGTTTACACTCGATTCATAAGAGTTATAAATGTTTAATTTTATGATGGTAATCAAACACTCTTGCTTTTAAAGGCATTTTCCAGTGGGATTTTACAAGAGTCTCATGTGAAAGAGAAAATGTTTTCAATTCGTGCCTTTCAAACCCCGTAGCAATACTCTTTTCCTAACTCGAGATAACTCATATTAAAGATGCTTATTTCTGTCAAAAAATACATTCAGTGCTCATCAAGGTCACAGATTGTTATGTAAAGTAGGCACACCGCCTCAGATTCATTTTGTTTTTCTTTTTAATTGAATGTCCTGTTTGTCCTTGAAATGTTTGAATATGTTTCCATGTAGGTTTAGCCCAAATCTAGACCATATGTAGGGCATAACAACCAAAGATGCTAAATATTCCCTACAGCAGCATTAATATCATAAAGAAATTCAATTACATGTCAAATTAATGTGCCGCGATGACATCACAAATTTCCCATACTGAACGTCATCTTGAGAAAAAATTGCATTTCTTTGAAAATTTGTATCTTCCAAACGCCGCAAGCTATTGAGATGCGGTTTTTACCTCCTAAAAGAGAAACATTTTTTGCATATTTTGAACTAGTTTTGTGTCTGGAAAATTCCTTTAAATTGTCAATAGCGTGCCAGTGAGAGATGAGACACAATAAAAAAATTACCGCTTGTGGGCTAAAGGAATTTTCACTTTATCATTTCAAATACTTGTAGACTTACAGTCAAGTAATATCCTCTTTTAGATACCACAGCTAATATAGTAGCGTCTAAACTACGCCTAACAGCATGTAATAAAATAAATAGGTTGGAAAAAGGAGAGGTATAACAAGCAGGGAAATATATCTTTTCTTAATTAACCCTAATGACACAATACTTTTAGCGATAGGCTACAACTTTATAGACAACAGGCAATTGTGAGAGCTGCTAAGGGAAATCCCCATTTAGAAGGCCATTGTGAATTTGAGGACCCTGTGTAAGACGTTGTATACATTATTTGCTTGTGTGTCTATGAATCTGTGGAACCATTAGCTGTGTATGTGTAATGGAGGCTAAGTACTCCTGCAGAGAATTCAAAAATCAATTTTCATGGTCATTGAGACAAATTTTCCCGTCGTTGACAGCGAAATTACTGGTAAAAAGTATTCAAAATCAGCAAATGTTATTACGGTTGACCAAGTTTTGGGAAAAACAAAAGAGTGACGAAGCTTGCAGCTTGGGCCTTGCAATTTGCATGTTCATCGTGGCTCTATGATAATTCTGCCGAAGTTAATGCAGTTCCCTGATTGGTCAACAGTTGAGACGCACTAGCGGCTGTAAATATTAATTGATAAAGTGATAGTATACGACCAACCTGGACTCCGCCAGAAGGTGAAATCGACAGCGTCCGCAAAGTTAGGCTAGGTGTGATATTTGCGTGGTTTGAGACGCGAGGGCTTGCACGTACGAAAAACAAATTGACTTTCACACACAAGAAGCATAAGAATTAATTTGTGTCAAAGAAGACTGCGTAGCGTATTGCCAGTTGAATTGTTTGCTCTAGGAATTGGTAATCTTTTTTACAAACAAAGATTGTGTATTAAATACTATCCAACAGTGAATGTGCATCCAGAAATATCAGCAAATATTACTTTTTGATCAAAATATAGAATAAGATAAAGATAAATAAGATAGAGAAGTTACAGATAATGTTACACAACCTTTATTAAATGCGCGCGAAAAGTTATACTCTTGTGGTAAAATACTTCAAGTGAAATACAAAAGATACATAGACATATACGCAAATGATGTTAATACATAAAACAAATAAAAACCATATTTCAGGAAAGAAAATTAAGAAACTAAAACTAAAGAACGAATTAAAGGAAAATATGATAATAAAAACAATACGCAATTCTGAAAATTAAAAGTAAACATTAAAAAGAGAGTACCCACTCTTGTAAAGTTTGAGATGTTAAACCGCAAAGCGGAGCCTATCGGACTGAACATCGACATCTGTGAAAAGTCAATGGACTTAGTCTTCAACTACGCTCAATACTATTAGAAGCAATTTAAAGAAATTTTTTTTTATTGAAATCCGATGTGTGGCTCTCAAGATATTAGTTATTAAACTTAAACACATTTTCAACACAAAGTTAACTTGTAGAAAACACATAAGATGTCAAATCCTCTTATTAATAAGCAGTCTTTTGTTTTGCCTTAAACTTTACAACCAACTTTCTCCTTAACAATCCCATTTTATCGGAATGTGACTGTACGAGAGGCATCCGAATCTTTAAAAACTTCACATTTACTATGGATAGGTCCTAGACCTAATACCTTCAAGGTCAACACAACAGACTGAAAAAAAAAAAACAAAGGGAACGAAGCATTCCTTATCAATGTGAGGAAGTGATATAACCCCTGCTTGCCTCAAGGTCAATTTGGGTCACAAATGAAATAACTTTTTTTGCCTAAACCCGTCATTTAATAATAAATTGTATTACATTAAAGTGAGTTTTATACGTATAACCTTCCCAAAATGATAAGCAGTGAGTCTAGACACTATATATGACAGAATTTTAGAACAAGGTAAGAACTAGTGAACTATTGCTGAAAGAATTTAGTTAGGTAATAAGCAGTGCAGACTTGACATGGGTCGTCTGTCAGCACAACATATATATTCTTCCCAGTAATGGTGGCATCAGCGACAGGGATCGTCTCTCTCTACTCGCGAAAGCCCCGTCCTCCTGGAAAATTTCCAGTTTTGTCGAACAGCCTCGATGGGCACTATAAAGTAAGTTATTCCTGACGTCGAACATTCGCCCCGCCGGTTTACATGATTTTGAACGCAAAAAAAGCAGGTTCTTCAATGAAATATCCAAACTTTCGCCTATAAATATAAACAGTAACCCAAAGATTCCGGCTCGCTAAGAACAGGTGGTCCTGTTTGGGGAGCGTGTCCCCCCTCCCGGCTTCGGGAAAATCTTGGCGCCACCCCCGCTCCCCGATTAAACTTTTCATATAGTACTAAATATCCCTCTAGAAACTTGTTTTTGATTGACCCATTCAACGGCACAATCTTTACATTATTTTTTAAAACTGTGTCTTCCGTTCTAAAGATATAAACAGTATCATTTCCTTTGTTTTCACAATGTTCCAGTCCAAGAAGTTTTTATCATAGTAACTAACAGAATTCTTATCTGATCAAGATAAAAGGTATCTCTTTTATCAGGGGATAGGCAAATAACGGCAGTTTCATCAAGTAATGAGGATTTTATCTGTCACTCAATTATAGCAGCAAATATCACCTTAGTTCATCTAAATATGTGGGAACAAAAGACATTTTCCCTCAACCGAATTACGGGACCAACATTGTTCATACCTTATAAAGTGACAAATGTCAGCAAATATTATGCCGGTGAATAAACTTTTGGTGTTGGCTTAAAAAGAGGTTAAGCATTTCCGTCCAGAGTAAATTGTAGAGTCCTCAAACCACCACCCTTATGTGTAATCTACCGTATATGCCTGTCTTTCAGTAAAATCAGCAAACATTGGGGTCGTTCAACAAATATGGGGGGACAAGAGGTTTCGTCCACCCTCTACCACTTTATTGCGATGGACCATTTCCCCCACTCCAAACATGATCGCTGCCCCCTGTCAGGCCTTCACACTTTCAGCGCTAGTAGGTAGGGGTACATCCAGAAAAAAGTACTCTCTTCTTCCATTCTGTAAAATGCTGGATTTGCGCGTGTGATTTGTACGGTAATAGGCTATTTTGGACTTGTCCAGCCACCAGTAAGGGGTAGAAACACCATATAAATGCACAATGTAAATATACTTTGAAATATTGAAACACAAAACTAATTTTAATGATATGAACATTAATGCGGATATAAGGATTGACCTGATATCACTAGTCCAGTGATGTATGCCTTGACTTTTTAATCTGCGACCAGCGATAGAATAGTAGTACCTTCCTAGCGAAGGGTAAGCTGGACTTTTATACCTTCAGTAGATCGGAGCACTAACTCATATGTCAATCCAAGCTCATTGATGGTCTGTAGTGACGTCACATTCAATTTCCTCAAAATGGTTGCCAAAATCACCTTTTCTTCCATAAGGGCGAACTTTTGACCTGAAGTAAAATGTCACTCTTATAATTACTTTGTTCTTCATATTAATTCTGCATATTTATGGTGATTTTGTTACTTTGGCAAAATGGTTCATTTAAGTTCATTAACAGTTTACGTTCGAAAAATTGCTCTCTAGCAGCGAAAACATTTTATTTAAAGTGGACCCAAAGTCTAGAATTTGAACAGTGTGTATTTAAGGGGGTGGAAAATTAATTTCATTCATCCAACTCCCATTTTTAAAGCTTACTGCGTTGTTGGGATGTAAAATGTTGAAATTTATTCACTTAATTTGAATAGTCGATTTCGCAATAATTTGTGATGTTCTTACTGTTTCCTTACATAACATGCTTTACGGGGAAGTCTTACATAGCCAAGTCACCCTTAAACAGTTATCACATTTTGGCACAAGGTGCAGTGGCCCCCCCCCCCAAAAAAAGAAGAACGGAGACGGTAATATGAGTAGTACAAGAATGACATAACAAATGATTGCGCAATCTATCATTTTAAATTAAGAGAATAAGCTTCAACATTTCACATCTCAGCTCAGGGACGTCTTGTGAAGATGAAAGTTCGGCCATTTAGATGCATTTTTTAGCTTTGTAACATATGTTTTTGAAACTGCAGACTTGAGGTACACTTTAACACCTCCGCCGTTTAGAGAGGGGTGGTATGTTGTTCTCATGTCAAGGAACATG
Source organism: Holothuria glaberrima (assembly GCA_009936505.3). Lineage (NCBI taxonomy): Eukaryota > Metazoa > Echinodermata > Holothuroidea > Aspidochirotida > Holothuriidae > Holothuria > Holothuria glaberrima. Next base: position 18,536 of record WURT03641683.1, on the reverse strand, counting down.
TTCACCTCTTCAAAGTAACGTTTGGTCTCCCCTTCCCTCAGTATCCAGCCGCAGCCAAAAATAAAAAAAAGGTTATTTGGGTAGTCATATCACCCCTCCCGGGCTAACGGCACGGGTGAAGAGGATGTTCTCCCTAGTCATAGGGTGCGGGTACAGTCTCACTATAGGGCGCACTATAGGGCGGGCCCTGCATGAGTATCAATATATCATAACCATTTGGTGAATGAAAAGATATGTTTTGTTTGGTGTCCCTTCAGGAAAGTAGAACTTCGGGGTTAATGTTCGGTTTCCCCCTTGGCTTCTTTCTTTGCAACATCAGAAAAATTGTGTTGATAATGTTAATGACCTCTCGTTAAGCTCGTGAACATTCAAAGCTGAATTTTAATGGGATTTGTTTTAAGTCATCGCTATCCTTAGAAGATAGAAACTTGCAGAACTTTTTGGAAATATTTCATTGAAAAGTTCAACCTGTACAAGACGTGTTGTGTTAACGTAGAACGTCTTAAAAATATATTGAAACAGTTATCTAAAACAACTTGTGCTTTGTGTTTGTCCAAGTTACGTCTTGGTTTATAAACGTGATTATTCAAGACCATAATTTCACTTGGAAGTTGTTCAAGTTTAACACCTGAGGTACCGTTCAAAATTCGCGTTGACTAATAGGTAAAACGTTTTTAAATGTCACTGACATTTTTATATCATCCCGAAAATATCTACCATGGATTTTTTAACGGTAAAAGTTTTATTCGATATATTGTTTATTCCTATAGTGATTAAATATCGACTTAACTTCGATTTGAAAGGTAAACCAGCTGCAACAAATCGACATTCTCTTAAAATGTGAAATTTAGGTTTCTATAGTTCTGTTAGTCTTAGCAGGAAAAGCACTTTTCAGTTTTTAGACAAGCTGTTTCAAAGTCCGCCATTCCACCAATTAAAAAGTTGAAAAAGATTCTAATGATTTTCGAAGAGTAACAATACAACAAACTACTATACATGATATTTAAAAAAAAGGTCTGGCTTTTAGGAAAGGTACTTTTGTAAACACCTTTGTCCAATTTCCATTAAGCAAAGGAAAGCTGTGGACTTCTGAGGGATTCTCCGAAGGGTGCCTTTAAGATGGAACAGGGCTTTCCCAAGTGGGGTTCAACGGGACATTTCAGGCTGGAATACCCTTAAATATAGACCAATTTGATGATACCGTTATTTTATGCTAAGTAAAAGAAATTTTCTTTCATTTTCTCTTACTTAGTTTTTTTCCATAACCTGATTGATTACAACTTGTAAAAAATTCTCTTATGTTCATGTTCATTTCAATATGTTGTCCTTATTTAAAGAGAGACATTGGTGAACTTGTTGAATGGACTCCAAAATCACAATAATGCCATATATAAAAAGCCGAAACCTACCAATACAGTTTCGATGTCCAGCAGAAAACGGAATGTATGCAAAATTATGACGTTCTTTCATATTGTTTGAAAGGAATCTGTCAGGATCAAACTTTTCTGGGTCTGGAAACTGTTTGGGATCTCGATGAAGCCAGAAAATTCCCATAAATACTGTTGTACCTTTCGGAATGGTAGTCCCACCTGTGAAAATACATGAACAAGGTAAAACGTTTTCGTGCTGCAATACTCATAACCATAACACCACGTCAGATTACGGAAAATTAATCATATCAAATGTACAAATTTTTATCAGAAAATGATATAGTATTCATTTGGGTAAACCTTTTTCCATATAGAAATTACAAAGCATTATGAGATAGAGTTTGCTAGGGGGTTTTTTTTGGTCGCAGTTAAATGCTATTGAAAAAAACGACGCATACCAAAGTCAATCCCGTAATTCTATGAAATTGCTGTTTGGAAAGGATCTATTGTGCAAAGTCATTTTTAGTTCGTTATATTTGAATGAAAGAGAAAAGCTCTGTTCACGACACCTTGAGGGAAAATTGCGCTTCCGAAGTAACCCAAGGTGACCCGTATTCCATAACTGAAGGAGGGATCAAAACGTGACCGTGTGTGGATGCGTGTGTGGATTAGTGTGCGTGTGAGCGCGTGTGTCCAGTTTGTTTTGTTGATATCTCGTAAACGACTCAACCGATTTTCTTTAGACTTAATGTAGTGTGTAGTGTGTCATACGAAGTACCGGAAGTAAAGGTCAAAAGGCAAAATTCATTTTGTAAAAATCACTTTTTTACTATAATTCCAAAAGGGAACATCCCACTGACACGAAACTCCTTACATATGATAGGAACCGAGGTCAAAGGTCACGTAATGGAGAGGAAAATGTATATTTTCAAGCGAAATTTTTTTCCACAAGCTCCTCCTTGTGGGCTGGACTGATATTTTTCTAACTTCGTGGGAAGGTACCCCAGGGTACGAACTTGTGTCGTACATACCCCCGGATGTAAAGATCAAAGGTCAAATTTGTTAAAATCACCTTTTTTACCATAATTCTGTAAGAAAACATCACACTTAGATGAAACTTCACATATATGATAAACTTATCCAGTACTACCAACATATGTAGTTGTAATGGCTACTGAGGTTAAAGGTCACGTGACAGAAGGTCAAAGGCACATTTTTTTTGTTTCAAAAAATGCTACTCAACATCTCTACCGATTTTCTTCAGGTAACGAACCCCAGGGTGGAATATCGTGTCTCGCAAACTTAGGAAGAAAAGTTCAAAGGTCAGCGATCAGAGGCCAAAGTGTGTAAAAGCGTTTTTTGCTGTTATTCTAAGAGGAAAACATTGCACAGACATAAAATTTCACACGTGGATGGGGTGACAATAGTCAGGGTAACCCGACATCGAGGGCATGCCTCATTTGGCCGTTTATGCCTCGAGGTCAGGGCGCAAAGAGCTACCAAAGTCACTTCCCAACCAAGAAAACGTGGAGGGCCAATCAGGGATAAGAACGGTCATCTGATATGAATATCCATAATGGGAAACGTGGATGGAAAACAACTTCTCTTGTTAACAAACAACGCACTTTTTCCGTTAAATCCAATCCTTACCGAGAAGTCTAGCACATGAAAGGATGATAACGTTTGCTCCATACCTGCCTGAAAGCTTCACGCCTACATCATCGTGGATAAACATTGAAAACGTTGGGGGTTTGTTTGTTCACTGCGACTCAAACTACAGGCGTTCGGAGCGTTATATATTCAAAGTCCTAAACATGCACTGTATATAGGCTGTATATACACTTTGCGTATAATAGCACTTTGAACGACGGTGATGCAGACCTTGTACGATGTCCGTGACAGTGGTTGAACGCTTCATGTGACCAATGGCGATAGAGCTTGTCATACATGTATATATTTAAACACTAAGCTCCACCTTCACTGGAAGTAAAAATTAATGCTATGTACGCCCTGACCTCGACAGGGCATAAAAGACTCTTTACCCGGACTAGGGTGCTACCAATTTGCTACCAACATATGTGGTTGCCATTACAAACGAGGTCATACGTCGCTTAAAAGTATGTCAAATGTACATTTTTATTCAAAAATTGCTACCCATCGGGTGTAACCGATGTTCTTCAAACTTGGTGGGAAGGTAGAAAACCGTCAAAGGTAGCAGGGTCATATTTCAGATTTAAAGGTCAAAGGCGAAAGGTCAAATTGTGTTAAAATCGTTTTTCTTTATAAATTTAAGAGGAAAGATTGCATTCACAGCGAACTTTAAAATCTATTTCCATAAAGTAAATTAGTGATGTGAGTTGATATTTGTTACTGTTACTTGAGATACTAGCATAGATACTAAATTCCTAAAGTGACTCCAGATGGAGACGCAAATATTAGAGCAGAAGTGTCAGCTTGACATCATCATTGAGCGATAACTTAAGAACCTTTAATAAGAAATGAAATTATACTAAATATAAACTTATATATACTATACTAAATGCTGCGCACAACTCGGGGCTCAGTTTACCTATGCACATTACTTCCCCGTTGTATGCGAGTAAAACCAAGGCGACTTTTTAGTGTGGTCCTGCCTATTTTAAGGGCAGCGCTTTTGACAGCGTTGTGAATGGTGCGACTGTACGTGATGACTGCTACACATTCATGACAGCAAGTTAAATGAACAGTTCACAAGTGTATCCCAGTGAAAAATGGGACGACAATCTACTGCATGTAGACGATTTTGTCCCAGATCTTCCAATCCGTCCTGCCATTAAAATCCTCAAGAACAGTTACACATTGTATTGTACTCAGTATTGCTGCCTGGACTATGCCATTGTAAAACAGGATCAAATTAACGAGCAGGTCGTAAACCTTGGGGGTTTCTTCGTGTTTTGGAATTAAGTTCATCCTTAAACCGTAAGCGGCAATAATTGAGGACATCCCCATTATACAGTGGGACAGTCGGCTAATTACGCAATAAAACATTCTTTTGTTCATAACCTTGAAATATCGTCCAAAAGCAATGATTTTTCTTACCAAAATCGTCCAAAAGGCGCAGGACGAAACTGGAAGAAGAAAAACGTCGTCCAAAATTCTTTCGCAATTGTCCCATTTTTCACGCGGATGCGGACTTGTTACAAGTGCTGTCTATCCTTTCATATTGTGTGCACACATTTTCTGCATAGCGCGTAAAAGCGTCCTTTTGCTCAACCAAATGGCGCATGTAGGGAAGCTAACTCATACACATATTCAAAAGATCGCGTGCATTTTAGTCATTGCTGCCCCGAAGCCTCCAACGCGGTCCGCGTTTGGTGCTTTGTATGTTAAACATGTGTATATATTCAATTTTATATGACACCTTGTTAATTCCTCTACAGCTGATTGGAAGATTGGTGGTCGCATGCTATGCGTGTTTCGACACTATCATCAGAGACGTGTGTTGTACTGAGTCCGCAGTGACACCGGCAAGAGGGAGGCATTGGGCCGTGCCGCCTATCGATTTCTGAAAAAAATTCTGAAAATTTGCAAATGATCTCAAAAGGCGTTTAAGCTTTAGATTTCTGTAAAGGGTAGGGTGAGGTGTGTTTTTGACCGATTGATGGATCTGTTTTGATAATTTTTAATCACGAATGTTCTCAAACTTCCAGAATTTTTGAAAATCCTTGGCAAATTATCAAAATTTTTGCTCGCTCCGATCGCTTCAAACCTTACGTCTGTATTGTCTTTATCAATATATTTCGATAACGACAGCAGCAAAAACACAACAGCAAAAGCTGGATATTTTCTTCCGAATTCCCAGGTAAAAACTAACTTTTTTATTGGCAGATATGGTTTGTTGGGAATTGAAAGTTTCTCGATGCGGAGCCGGAATGTAGGTTTTGTCATGGAAATCTTATGCAATGAAAAATTCCCGGGCGCTTCGCGCTCTACCGTCAGGGTTTGCACTGTATTTTGTGACCCTTATTAAAATAGTAACACATACAGAACGATTCTGATCTCAACACTTAACGAAAAACAGAGTTGTACCTACAACTTCTGTAGCCTCGCATCAATATGGGATGGTTATCCAATTTGTATAGCACAATGTGGGAGAATGAAATTACGTTTTTGCCGTTATACATTTTTCAAAAGATTTTACCGAGGGCTTTGCGTGTAGCCATTACCGTTAAAGATGGCGAATGGTAATACACTTACGACGAAAAAACATTCCGAAAAGCGCTTTTTAGCCCTCCACCTCTATTGTTATACCTATCAGATAGGTCTAATATCACCTACCTCAGGGGCGTATCCAGGAAATTTCAATAGACGCTCGAGGTTTAATTGATCGCTTTCATGAAGAAAGGGTGTGTACCCTCCCATTTGAAAAAAAGTGTTGCTTTTGGAAGAGTGCTGAGATGCATAATGGTACTATATTTGACACATTTTAAAGCATTTTATTTGTTTTTTGCCTCAACTTTTTTCACGCATGACGGTCAAAAGGGGAGGCGCGCCTGTTGTGCCACGCCTGGATCCGCCACTGTACCTCCCTCCCGTTCTCCGGTGCTGGCAGCTGGTCGTCTGCATTTTCGTTCGAAAGTAGTAGAAAAACAATCGTTGTAAAGTGTTCGGCGTCATACCCTATAGTATCATTTGGATGTCAAGTCAAACAGAGCCTACAGGAGGGTGTTTGCCAACTTTTGATACCCTTTCATAATGCAGAATGGAGCAAACGCAAAATTTCGTAAAAGTCCAAGAACCTTTCTGTGGATTTCACGCAGGTATTTTTGTGTAAAAACTTTCGCCGAATAAAAGGTATTAAAGGAGCCAAAGAGGGTGGAGGCTTCAGGAGTTTTGTTGAAAAGATACCCTTCCCTTAGACAACATACTCAAGTATGGAAACTTGTACTTGAGAACGGGTGCGAGTACGGGTACGGTACTACAAAACTGGAAGTAGCACAAGGAGTGTTCTAACGACATCTTTCACGTATAGTGGATATCCAATTCACGGATAGGCCTGCATGGACACTTACTCGGACGTGAGCGCCGATACGAACACAGGTCGCGGACCGTGGATCATGGACAAATCAATGGATATTTTTAGGATATCCTGAAGTTATCTTGTGTTAGACATTCTGCGTCCAGCATACTACACTCGCCGAGAAATCTATTGGTGCATGGGTTTGCTACAGACTCAAAAATAATGCTTTTGTTTGTATTAATCAGTATTTAGTTTATCGTAAGACGATTGTAAGGCGGTTGTATGCGAGAATAATTAGAATAGAGTTATATACTATACACAAGTTATTACAGTTGTTCTGCAATTAATAAGATCATCTTGATAAACAGACATAAAAGGAACTCTCTAAGCAGCAATGGCTTGAAAATTAGTCGAAAGGAGTTACACTTCAACCTGATACTAAAGATAAAAGTAACAACAGGTGTTCTTAATGTATACAAGATTATTGCATTGCACTTAAGTCTAATAAAGATACAACTTACACATATTGACATCTTCTTCAATTTCTCGTCCTAGCAAAGGAGCGCCAGGAAACAATCGGAGGCTTTCTTTCACAACACAACTGAGGTACTCCAGTCTTTGTAGGTCATCAGGTGTCACTGGTCTGTCGCGATCACTGCCTAATGTATAAGAAAAGTTTAATTGGATGATAGGAATGCATTAAAAGAGTTTTGTGAAATTCCAAAGATGAAATTTTTATTTTTCATTATATCTTTAACAACATACATGAAAATTTCTCTTTTAAATGAAATACTCCTCGTCTAGGCGGGAATCTGCTGATTGGGCAGGAAAGGAAGTTTCACACATTTGTTTGTGATGATCATGTTACCGAAAAGTTAAGAACGCTAACTTTTCTTCATTGCACTGTCGTGGAGATTCAATGAGCTTAAATTGATAAGAACTTAACGCCGTTGGTGCTACATATGGCAAAGCATAAAGGAAAAGGTGTCGTTAATTTTTGCATTATCAGAGGCTAGAATAACAAATTCATTTGTCTCGTTTCACCGCTTGTAATAAAATGTATAATTGCTTCCATGTAACTACTTAACATTGATAAGTTATAGGTTTACAGGTTTAGGGTGACAGAAAGCGGAAACTAATATTTTACAAATTTAAGCCTATGCTACTAGAAAAATTTGTTTGGCATTATTGTATCTTCCTAAGCCAACTCTTTTTAAGTTGCGATAAACAGTTGTTTTGATCATTACAACAAAATGCTAATACTTGTTTGTTGGCGAATTAATAGGCAATTCATTAAATTCTTTGAGTGACAGTACGCATAACTTACATTGCCCAGGAATTAGAATTACTTGAAAGTATCAATCAAAAGAAGTAAATGAAAAAGTTTTAGTTGCTTCTCTTGTCCAAAAAGCACCTCCCTGATGTAGCAATGTAGACTGTGTTAAGTGTCTTTTCATTTCAGACAGAAAGAGCGAAAGGCGAAATAGAACACATTCTTTAAACTTCTTAGCCGAGAAGTTGGTATCTCTTCATAGCAGTAATAAGACATTTATACATGTACATACAGTTCTTTTATTAATAACACTCCCAGGTTCATGCATTTATTTTCAGCACTTACCAAATACTTGGTCGAGCTCTTCGTGTAGCGTGTGTTGTACCTCAGGGTGTCTTCCTATTAAGTAAAGTGCAAATGACATTGCGGAAGAAATGGTATCGTGGCCCTATAACAAAAGAATGACAGAGACCTTTGTATTCTCCATACTTCGGACAGAAAAAATCAACACACTGCCCTCAGAACTGTAGCTTAACATTACAGGTAAAAGTTAGCCCAAATACAATAGACCTTATGCATATGACGTCACAGAACAGAAAGCGAGCACCCTATAGAGGAAACTAGTATCATTACAACTATTACCAACAAATGTAGGCAGCTGATTCAAGTCCCGGTCGGATGCGCACGTGCAAGAAAACAACAGTAAAAATAATATGACAAATTACTATTTTCGGAAGATTTCGTCGAAAATCTTCCAAAACCGACCTGCATTAAAAAATTTCAAGGACAGTTCTACATTCTACATATTGCTGCCTGGACTATTCCACTGAAGAACAGGAACCATTATAACCTGCAAGGCTTCTTTGTGCACTGTGTTTAAAAGAAAATTCAATTACGTCCCTCAGAAGGAGGCGGCAATAACTAAGGTAGTAAATACCCATTTTAAGGTGAAACAGTCGGTCGATTGCGCAATGAAACATTCCTTTCTTCTTCACCTTAAAAATTTTTCCAAAAGCAGCAATGTTCTTACCGAAATCGTCCAAAAGGCGGAGGACAAAATTGTATGACGTCAGTGCATAAGGTCTATGTATACACATGGGGCCGAAATGAATTTTTTCACATAAGGTTAAGGCCTCTGAGACGTTATTACCTAGGCAGTTTCCTGATAATTCTAAGCATTATTAGGTAAGCTAAGCCAATGTTACAGCCATGATTTAATCAATTAAAATTTGAATGTCAGCAACCGACAGTCTTAACACAATATCGTGTTAGTTATTTTCTTTCAGCAATCTTAAACCTGTTTGAATGGATTAATATTAACTCACTTTGATAAGGAACATGGATACCTAATTTGATTCATCCCCTGGTTGGCTACTTTTTCAACAAAAGAGATCTGGTAGACTACACGGAAGAAAAATTTTTCAGAGACATGTTCTTCCTCGTTTTGGTTCATGTAAAAATTCAAAAAATTTCAAACCACTCAGTGTATTGAAGAATCATAGACTTATATGTACCAGACTTTCGAGACTAATCTGAACTGTGTAATATTTATGTATATACATATTTTCCCTTTCATTACGAGAAAGTGTTCCTTTTCTTCATACAAATGTAAATAATACATTTTATTATCAATTGCAATTTTTATGGGGATTATTCCTACCGCAAACATGAATGTGTCGACCTCTTCTTGAATGCCTTCGTCTGTAAAGCTGTTGTCCTGCTTTTGAGCCTCAACAAGCAAGTCCAGTAAAGCCAATTGGCGACGCTTTCGGACCTCTTTAGATTTGTCGTCAATGATCACCTTTCGTTCATTCTCACTCTTAAGCTTTCTGTCACGAATAACCTGGAAAATTGTTTTTAATAAACTCATTGAAAAACCTACAGTATCTGCATTAACTGATACATGGATCGTTTGATCTTAGTTTTTATCCATCACAAAAAATAGGTCATTTCAAATTAAACTTTATGCTAGAAGGTTCACTACGTCTTGGTTTCTTTAAAACCTAAAAGTAAAGTTAGAATTTTTCAGAATAAAAAATATAATGCAACTTTAAATTGCAACAATTACTTTTTGGGTGAATTGATGCAGAAATTTTGAGCACTTAGCCTCTTCTTTTCCTAGAGGAAATAGTCGAAAGAGTGTATCACTCCAGTATAACGGCCACCTTAGTCTTGTAGAAAAGATTTCTCCCATTCTGCGTAAAGACATTATAGGTAGATCATAAGAAAAACAAGAAAGAGATAGTGAATATCCTACATTTATTTAAGCTGACAAATTTTTCCAAATTCTTTCTCACAAATAATGTACGTCTCCAGCAGATACCGAAATTTAATTTTCAGGCTTGGTTTGCAATATCACGGAACTTACATAGTTCTTGCAAAATAAATACATTAGGTGGGTAATTTGCTAGCAAATTCAATATATGAAGAAATAAAAGCTTTAACGATTACTTTATTTGAAAACTACGAACAAATGTCAAAAACATGAACAACAACATTTTATGCAAGACCAACAAGATGCAAGGGATCGTTGCATCCCTTATTGACGAAGGTTTGTTTTTGCAAGGTCAACACAAGTCCACAGATTGTCGATCGTATATTCGAATCTCCATTTTGTGACAAGTTACAGGTAAGTCGCCAAAATATCATGGAAACAGGCATATACACACACCACACACATAAATATGTAAAGATATATAGTAATGTTTGTATAGGTTTATATATATATGTAGTTACATATATATAGTAATAAAGTTATATATACATATATAAAGATGAGAGAACAGCACAGGGCTTGGAAGTTTTTGGTTTTAAATCAACCTTTGTCAGCCAAACTGATAACAAGCACGTGTACAAACTGTTATAAGAGACAAATTTACAACTTGATCAAAGGTTAAAAAATGCCTGACCGTTACAAAGATAAAGGTTAAGAATTGCATAGAGCAAAAAGCCCGGTAACTTCTAATGGAGCTTAAAATAAATCAAAACAGTAGAATATTTTAAAATACAAAAGTAGTAAATGGCGACAGCTAAAGATATAAAACGCAAGACAAACTTACAACGAATGTAAAATTTAGGCTGAAAAGAGACGGCGAGCATGGAGTTAGGTTAAGTAATGACCCTCTTGTGTGAATTTAATTCTTTTCTTTTGTTAAGAGGGGGTGGATAATACACAGATGAGCAATCCGGTAAGCTTCTTATTTTGTTTAAATAAAGTCCATATTGTTGGTGCAATGGATTAGTTCAATAATAATGAAACGAATGTTGTTGAACATTTCATCAATTTCATTCCTTTTATTTTTTGTTTCTTCGCAATGTATAAAGATGGAATTTAAATTTTATTTACAATACACATTAATCATAATAACAAGACAACACTGTGAAATAATTAGTGCTCCCAAAAAAACTTTTAGAAGGCTTAACTAATAGTTACACTCCTTAAATATCGAAATAAAACACAACAATAATAGAGCAAACAAACAACAAAAAACATGACAGCAAACAATAATTCTGTTACTTTGAGAAGTTTATAAGTACTTACATAATAGTAAAGTTGCGTTTGAAGGACTTTGTAGTATCTAAGTAAGTACCCGATTTCCAGAGACAACTCATTTCAGGGTAAACTTGCTCGGTACACTAAATTGTTCTTAGCAAAGGATGTTGCAGCGTGGGATATGAATATTATTAGCATTTCTAGTATTTTGTGTGTGGATATGTAAAGTATGACTAAAAATATTTTGAAAAGTACTAGGGAGGGTATGATGAATAGAAATATTAGTAAATAAGGCAAATTTTAAGTTAACTTAACCTTGGAGGTCTGATGTTGTCGTAAGAAAAGCTTACTCATAGGGTCATTATAATTAGCTGACGAAATATGACGAATGGCTTGTTTTCGAAGAACCACTTAAATACTTATATAAGTTTTACACGTACCAGGCCATATAGTGAAGCAATAGGTAAGATGTGGGTAGATTATGGTAAGATACCATGGCGAAGTATATTCCTAGGAAGATTGTGTTATAACTTAGAAAGTATTCCAATACTTTTGGTAATTGTAGAAGCTATGAACTGAACTTGAATATGATATGTCCAAATTATGGCGGAGTCATTGTAGACACCTAAGAACTGAACATGGTCAGTTTCCCATAATTTTACCTGTTTATTGAAATATGGCAAACATCATTTAGTCTTTTACTAAAAATTATATCACTGGTCTTTTCTATATTAAGCGACATTTTTTGTTGGAGGAAAACATAAGATGGAACGTATTAGTTTCATTAAATATTAACATCTCTAATTTGTTTCATATCATGACCGGTAAAAAATATATTGGTATCATCAGCAAACCGAATAGAAGAACAGCTTTTTCCAAAATTACGAATATTATTTACATAAAGAATGAAAAAGTAGAGGGCCTAGGAGTACGTCACATTGGACATGCAAAAAGTGGTCAGAGTTAACATCTTCAAACGGAGTAAATTGGTTCCTGTAAAACAAATAACTGCTGATCCAATCAAGAGCATTTCTTCTAATACAATAGAAGTAAAGTTTGGGTAATAAAATTTGACGATCGATTGAATACAAAGCTTTTGACAGGTCTAAGGATACTCCAAGATAGGTTTGTTTATTTTCAAGCTCCTTGAGTAAATTAATAACAACATATGTTAAGGCATGTTCGGTAGAATTACCTGGGCGGTATCTATATTGACCTTTATAGATGATATTATACTTAGTAATAAAAGTGAAGATACGATTAGTCACAATCCGTTCAAAGGCTGAGATAAGACACTGGTCGATAATTTTCGTAACTAGATTTATCACCCTTCTTATACACTGGTAAAATTTTGGCCATTTAGACTCATTTGGAACATTGGCTGAAGCACGCGAACATGACTTATAGGTTTTACTATGAAAGCAAAGACTCTCCGAGGGAAACTGGGCTTAATATTATCAAAACCGGAAGATATGTTTGGTTTAAGACAAGAGAAGGTAGTCTTGACTAGTTCATCCTCATTCGTAGGTGACAAAAGCAACGTGCAAGGATTTGGATTACTGAAGTAATCATTAGCATTAACGTACAGTTTAAACGAGATGTCAAGAAGACCCAATATTGAGGAAAAAATATTGAATGAATTTGCACTTCCGGTACGACCACTCGATACCATCATTATGTTTAAAAGAAGGATATGACCACTTATAATATCTTTTCATAAGACTTCGTTTAAGTCGACAAAGTACGCTTCATATCGTATTTACTCTTGCTGAATTTTTCAGAGAAATTTCGTTTCTTAGCAATACGAAGGATATTGATATGATTCAATTTGTTGAGGTAACAACCAAAGCGGCTGAGGTTGTGAGGAGTAGGGTTATTTGGATAATGTACAATTTGTTTTTGCATTTGATTGATTGAAAAATATCACTGCTTATCCAGGGATATCTTTTTGATTCTTTGTCGAAGACAAGAGGAATGTATGCAATCACACGGAAGATTGTGTGTGTATGTGTGTTTGTATGATTTGTTTGTGATGCTTGGCTTGTAAACACGATATTTTAAGGTAGGACTGATGGATAACTTTCATAATTGGGGTATAGAATTATTTTAAGAGAAAGATGTTATTGTTTTTGGAAAAGGTCAAAGGTTATGTGAGGTCACCAGATATTAAAAACTTAAAACGTTGTTAAAACGATACCTCTAGGTAGGAAGCATGGATGGTTTTAATACTTGGCATGTGGATGCGTTATGGTAAAAAAAAAAACTAAACCGTTTTGATTTTGGTAAAGGTCTGAGATCATCGGAGGTGAAAAGTACGAAATTCTTAAAAACTGCTTGCAAACACAATATCTCAAGATAGCAATGATCAAAACCCTTCGTACCTGGTACACAACATTATTATATTCAGAGAAAGAACCCTGTTGTTTTCAGTTGAGGTCAAAAGCCATTTGAAGTCATCAGAATAAAAAACCACGAACTCTGAAAAATGACGATATTTCAAGACATGGATGATGGATCCTTTTCGTACTTGATGCAGAGATGTGTTACTTCAAAAGAGAGGAAACCCTATCCGTTTGTTGGAGGTCGAATGTCATTTGAGGCCATCAGAGGTGCAACTACGAAAACCTCTTTAACTTAATAGACAGTGGGCGGCACCTCCAACTTATGTCTGGCGTTTCGTTACTAATTAAACTTTAGGGCTGTATTTTTTACCATTCCAAAGATAAAGTGATTGAAAACAACATTTTTTTTTCACAAGCATAACTTTTACAGTAGTAGTACTGATTTAAAGTACCTCATTATAAATACGTAAAAAAGATGCTGTGACTGTAGCATGATAGAAATACCATATGCTGAACAAGTGTTCTGATGGCGATTAGAGCTTGGTTTCTCTCGCAGACGGTCCGGGTACGATACTCACCTGAGTTTTATTTTTTTTTTTTTATTTCCTATTTTGTTATTCACTTTTTGGTGGGGTTCAAAGGTCATACTATTTCAGCAGAGGTAAAGTTGTGAACACATTGTAAAATATGATATAGTCAAGAAGTAAAACTTGAGGGATAGGATAGAGGAAAACAAGTGTCAAAGATTTCATGAAATATTGAGTTAAAACTAAAAAACGTCGTGTTGATGTATAATCTGAATAAAGGGAATTCTAGCAAAAATTACGACAAGCAATATTCCTAGACGAATTGTTTCTAGCGAAATATCCTCTTTCATCGGCTTCTTGGAAAAGTTTGTACAAATGAAAATTGAGAAGTGATCAGTTACATCAGAATTAATAGCACAGGTATACTTTGACTATTAACGGTGTTGGTGAATATGTTGTCAATTAACGAGGCAGACCTCTCACTAACACGTGTAGATTTATTATAGTGGATTCAAAGCTATTAATAACAATATTTGGAGTAATTCATTGGCACCATCCTTTAATAAATGAATATTGATATCACACATAATATGACAAGGCTTACTTTGCTTGAAATCAAGTTCAAAAATTTATCAATACAATTATTGTGGTGGTCTGTTTACAACACCTACTACAGCATATCTATTTCCTACACATTTTTGTGGAATCTTTAATTCCACAAAAATATGTTCGACGATATCGTTAAAAAGACTAATACCAATTCGCACAGTTAATTCTTATTTCTCATGAGTATATGAACACACCCCTTTTCCCTTCATATTAGTCCTTAACATTCAACCGTTTTATAGTTGCTAAATTGGATAAGTGGAGGCGTACATTCACTGCACCGTGTACAGTAAAACCTTAAACGGAAAAGTGTGTTCTAATATCGTTAAAAGTCAGAAATAAAATCAACTTGAAGATTATTGCTCAAGCTTCTTCTGTTTAGATGGATAAGAGAGGTATCGTCATTGGTAAGTTTATTGAAACTTTCAATGTTGTATTAATTACTGAAAAAAGTTGTTAAAGCATCATGAAGTGAAGGAAGACTTGGAGGGATGGTTTTCAGTTGCATCTCTAAAAATGTTATCATCAACTTAATGATTAAGGGTTAAATTATCACAACACGTCTCGCAAGTTTACGGTAAAGTGTTATTGCTTTGGGTAAGGCATAAAGTGTGAAAATAACTTTTACAAATACGACATATACTTACTAAACTGCTCCTTACATTGTGATCAGCAAATCGTTTACACAGACTGCTATGCACAAACAGAAACTAAAGAGAGACCCAAACAAAAGAAAACTCAAATTAATGTAAGGCAAGAGATACTCATTCAAGTACCAAGCTCTTTGGATAATGCAGGAAATTAACGTATTCATTAATGTTGTTGCAAGTCATTTGGACCTCAGACTATCTAAGTCAGCCCGATACATTCTTGTTGCAAAGTGCAATTATTTTCCCGTCATGAGACCATGCAAAATTTAAAATAGGACAATAGGGTGTTTCTTCGTATCCTGCAGAGGTTCTTGATTTGTCTTTATGAGATCTCTCTGGATGATAATATCAGTACCCTTCCGTTTTTGACAACTCTTTACATAACGATTTCTTTGTTTGTAGTGGGAAAACATGACAATTGTAGCCCTAGGTTACCCAGTGTCAGGCTCTTTTCTCCTAATGTGGTGGGAGCGGTCAATGCTAGTTGGGTAAACAGAAACTTTAAGGTGTTTGATCTAACAACTCCCTGCTCAGACATCATGGCGTCCGTGTTCTCATACCGTTGGTGTTCAATTCTAAAATATCATGAGTAAGTTCCCCTAGAGTACTATTCAAGTTCGCTGATTTCTTAAAGAAATCGGTTGCATTTCTCCTCCAAAGAACAAACTTATGTTGTAGGTCTTCCCTATCGTCTCTTATGTCTTGTCTAGTGATACCTCTGAGTCATGTATTGTGCAGGAGTTCTCTTCAATCTGTCTTATCTCCTCAAAATAGGCTTCTAGCTTCGCCTTAATTGCAGGACTGGAGAACACATAATTTACTACCATGGTAACAAGTTCTGGTGCATGCTTTGACTGTGATCGGGTACTCTTTGTCCGAAGATGCTCACCCATGGGTATTCAATGAATTAAAAAAGGGACAGCAGATCAAGCAACCTAATGCTTGAATAAGATTTACCTGCTGGTTTTATCAAGGGTAGTTGTTGGACCAGAATTAGCCTTAACAGTTCTATTACGAACTTCAACGAAGAATCAAAACAGACTGGGAGTCATATATCAGTTAAATACAGGCACGGCTAGTCTTCGATAGACATGTCTTCCAAAGGAGTTTCGCTTAAACGAATCATATAATTTGAGTGATACCTGACTGATGGCATCTACAATGACTGTAAAGAGACTGCAATTTTTATGGATTAGAATTAAATTAGAATTAAAATGCAATGGTAATTCACATATGCCTTCATTATGGATGAGATCGATTTATTAATGCAAAACCTAACTTTGAAATGAGTGGCAATAGAACCTACGTACTGTACTTTACATTTTAAACACGTTGCTACGTAAATAACATTGTGAGTAGGACAAGAAAGATCATCGATTTGATATCTTCTATCCGTGCTCATATTAGTAAAATGTATCCTTTCTTCTAAAGAGTTTTAAAGAAGTGTCGAGTCCTTCCACCCATATCAACACTAAGAACATTAAGAACCTTATTCAGACGCTTAGGAAACTAAAGATGTTCTTTTCAAGATTTAAATTTGCAAAATGCCGGAAAAATAGAACCTTCTGGGAAAATTTCCTTCATAATTGGAACATTGCAAAGCAAGTGAAGAATTTTAGTAAAGTTAAACATGAATTGCCCATAGAAGGTTTAAAGTAATGAATAAAAAGATATTTACCATAGGAATCTTTTTTCCTGGAAGATCTTCATAAAAGCTGGGCGCGGTCAATTTTTCCAAGCTTTTGAAAATGAGCTTGAACAAATTTCCATTGTAGCCCCTTTTTTAGCTGCGGTGCCTGCTACGAAGGCACTAGCAGCTAATGTTACCGACACAAAAGTGGGATTCTAGCCCGTTAATTGATCTCCTCCTAGACGGTTGGCCTTATCGAAGTACGGTGTAGTCGAAGTTGAAAAGATGGTAGTTTTGTTTTGAAACTGATTATTTTGGCGAAATCGTGACCTTTTAAGGGAGTATTATGGGGACATTTCTTCACTTAAAATGCGTAAGCGGTGTATTTTAAGAACAGTTTTGCTAAATACAAGGTTTGATTCGAAATGTTGGATGTGTTTTCAAATAGCGCCACCGTATTTCTATTGTACCTTAAAGTAATATATCCAGGGAGTCGCAGAGTAGTAGCTTCGAGATAAAACAAGATCAGTTCAGCCTAGTTCATTTTGCAGTTTGCTCGTGGTATGGTATGTTTACAGCTGTTTGGTAATATGTACAGTGGTAAGTACCTAAAGTCATGGTAG
Source organism: Holothuria glaberrima (assembly GCA_009936505.3). Taxonomy (NCBI): domain Eukaryota; kingdom Metazoa; phylum Echinodermata; class Holothuroidea; order Aspidochirotida; family Holothuriidae; genus Holothuria; species Holothuria glaberrima. Next base: position 1,023 of record WURT03641683.1, on the reverse strand, counting down.
CGCAACTACTCTAGACGTGGTTCATGCTACTAAATGCTCTTTAAAATCCATGAGTCGTTTACTTTAAAGTTCAGACCTAGAACAAATACGTTTCAAACGAAAAAAAAATTATATGGAATTCTATATTTACAACTCTTAGGATGGGCACTGTCGGTACGAAGATGGAGATGCTCACCGGTCGGCTTAGATAAACCGTCAGTATATGCAAGGCCCTCGTTAAGGTCAACATGCACATCAAGAAATTCTAAATTGCTATGGAGAGATCTGACAACAAAATGGATTGAAGGATACATAGAATTAATAAAATCCGTAAACTTTCTCAAGGCTTTCAAACCATAGGTGCATATTTCACAAATATCATCCCCGTACCTTTACCAGTTGTTTATAGAGAGGAACTTTATTAGTGGCAGTCTTACGATGTACGTCATAGTTAAATCAGCCAAATTAGCGTTACTACAAGCTTTTTTGGGACCCATGGCAGTGCCATGTATTTGAAGATAATGCTCTCTTTTAAAAAGTTGTATTTTGTGGTTTAGGCTGATTTGGTCTAAATGTTGTACTGTTTTGATTCGTTTTAAGCTCCCTGGAAGTAGATTCTTATCCTTGATCTTTGAAACGATCAGGCATTTTCCAACCTTTTGCTTTTTATCAAGTTATAAATTCGTCTCTTGTAACAATTGGTACGCTTGCTTTTTATCAGGTTGGATGACTAAGCATGATTAAAAACCGAAAGCTTCCAAGCGCAGTGTTGTTCTTCCATCTTTTTAGCTTGCAGTTGACTTTAACCGTAGAATTTTATCCTTGTATATTCATTCTTTGGTGATATATATATATATATATATATATTTATATATATATATATGAGTCAGTCAACGCTGTATTAAATAGTCGCTCAAAGACCGTAGGTCATTTTCCTCAAACATAGGAACATGCCTTAAACTAAGGCAAGTGCCTATGTTTGAGGAAAATGGCCTAAGGTCTTTGAGGGACTATTTCATACGGCGTTGACTGACTCATTCATAT
>WURT03641673.1:0-19938 GCA_009936505.3 Holothuria glaberrima | reverse complement strand
TGGTAGTATCACTCTTCCTCTTGCCACAGTGATGAGATTTAACATTCAGTTCATCTGTAAAAGTAAGTTTACGGCAACTGCTTACTCCCTTTAAAAAGGCTGTGAGTTAATTTTTTGGTATTATGAAAATTTACTAATGCTTTGATTGTCATATCTCCTATTGACATTCACTCACTCTGTAGTTGAATCAAGGGCAGGATAGGTGGAAGGTATTTTATCATCCTGCACAGATCATGATTTTCCATCATGGGAAATATTTAGGATGGACTGATGAAATTTTGAATATTCAGACTTGGTAGCTTTGAAAGGATTGAACTTCTTACCCATAGCATACCACAATCGTGGAAGAGCTGAGTTGTAATCAAGTCATGACTCGAGTCACAACTTGCAAAATTGCATGACTTGAAAAATTCTGGCCAATTTTCCCCCATTGAAATAACACAGTGACTCTAGTCATGACTGACTCGAGTTGCTGAAATGATTGTAGTTGACTTGACTTGCCACAAAAAAGAGTGACTTGGTTACAACTGTGTGGAAGAGTCATATTATTTTGCAGAGAAAATAAAAATTTTTGTCAGAATAGCAGGGATTTTATACTTCAGTTTAGTCAGACTTGTTGACTGAGGTCTCATTTTTGTTTCTTTTTCAAAAGTGGCCAGCTAATTTCAACACAAAATATTACATGGTGAAGTGGCCCTTTTGGAAATTGTGAAATGTTTGGGCAATAACATCTACACAAAGAATATAAAGTGGAAAAAGGGGCAGACCAGTGTCTAAAGCTGCCCTAGCAAAAGCTAGTTGACTGTCAGAGACCAACTCGGGTAAAATCTTTCTTCCAGCAGGGCCCAAAACAGCCCTAAACCCAAGTAGGCTGAGCAGTGATTTCCACAATGACATGTTTGCCTATGAGAGTACTAGCCATGCATCATGCATAAGCGAGCAACTGAATAATTGATGCCACACTTTTTTTACAGCTCACAAACTTCAAAATCTCATTTTCAAGAAAAGATCGAGCCACCTATGTAAAATCATAAAAAAAAAAAATAAAAATGAAAAAAAAAAAAATTCAATAAAACCCGAAGTACAGCATACACACTATTCATTTAGTGGAACATTATACTAGATATTTGTGGGGCGGTATGAAATTTGATTTGTTTGTCTAAATGTGTGTGCCCTTTAACTATCTTGCCAATGAAACCAGATCAACCATACCTTATGAGTCACACATCCTGCACTCACATTACTCTCTCTCTATTTTGGAGTATGATCTCTTGGTTATTGTCCTGTAAAGCAATATTTCCTAGAAATAAGTAGATACCACAACATCAAATTGTTCCTCCATAATTAAGCATTAAAAAAGAATTCACATTTATTTTACATAAGTAATAAAAAAGTGGTCAGTTTGTGCGAGAGGCAGACCTATATCAGTAACCCAGGACAGCTGATCTCTTAGTAGATATCTGGATTTTATTTTATAGGATGGTATTTTCTACTGGAATCAAGGCTAGTCATAAGCCTTAAAAGAAGGGTTCAAACTCAAATCAAGTTTTGAGTTATCAGAGAGGTACTTATTCTAAGCAATCTGGTGAAATATCCATTGAAGTCTGATGTGTGGTTCTCAAGATATCAGCAGGTAAAGTTGTCACATTTTCAACACAAAGTGAACTTGAAGCAAGCACATATGTCATAGCCTCACATTAATGAGCAGTCTTTTGTTTTTCTTCGAACTTTATCACCAATTTTCTCCTCAACAATCAAATGTTATTGGAATGTGATTGCATGAGAGGCATGGGAAAATTACAAACTTTACATTTCCCATGGGGAGGTCCTATCCCTATTAATTTCAAGGTCAACACAACAGACCGAAAAAACAAAGCATTCCTTATCAATGTGAGGAAGTGATATCAGGGAGCTGCCTGGTGATAGAACTCCCTCTTGCTTCAAGCTCACTTTGGGTCACAAATGTAGTAACTTCTTTTGCTAATATCTCGAGTATCCAATTTGAATGAAAGTTTCACCAAAATGCAGAGAATTAGTTCCTCTACCACATATGAAAAGTAAATTTTTGCTTTAACCCTTCTCCCCCCCCCCCCCACCACTTGAGTAAAACCTATTTCTCAGATAGATTTAAGGATGAAATTATCAATGCCATTTGGGGAGTAATGAAGGCTTTCTACAAGCAAATCCCAGCTGTATCCCCTCCCTGAAGAATGCTTTCCCTTTACTCATCCAACTGTTTGAAACCCCTCCAACTTAATTAAAAAAATAATTTCCCATTTATCCCTGTCAGGTTTTACCAACTTGTATCATAACCTCATAGTTTCTGTTCTATTAGCACATGTCCCAGGGCCCAATGTGACCAGCAGCAATGCTTAGGGCTCAAAGTGAGATCTGTTGCAACCTCAGTAATTATCCTAAAACAGACTTTTTGAGTGTTTCACGCTGTGGGATACTGTACTCTGAGTTACTTGAACTCTTTTGCAATTATCAGGTCGTTTCTTTTGGACACTGAAGCTCCTCTAAATCTTCCATGTGCCATTTTAGTGCATGTTGTGGGACCACACTAAAAGCAACAGTGCAGGTGAAATGTTATTTCCAGCTCATTAAACTTCCAATTTCTTCTGTATCCAGACAGACCCTACCCTACCCCTTTTCAAACTGTCCAAATCCTTATGCCACCCTGGACAAGATTTAGTTAGTTAGTTAGATGAAGTTTAACGGCCCAGTTTCCAACCTATTGGTTCAAGTCGAGCCGGCCACAGCCTTTTTCCAGTTGTGACTCACTGGCTTGTTTTCCCTTACTCCATTGCTTATGAGGAGCATCACGCACAACGGCAGAAGGCTCCATTTTTAAAGTCTTTGGTATGACTCGACCAGGGCCTCCCGTGTGAGAGGCGGATGCTCTACCACTAGACCAAACACAGGGTGTACCCTGGACAAGAATGTGGAACTTATACTATTAGACAACAAAATATGATCTGCAGCCATTCACTCCCTGACACCTCCTTAGCTTCAAAAGTCATCAAAAGATGTTTAATTAAACACTCGAGTTTGTTTCAATCTACGGACACTAGGGACAAAACTGCAAATAATCCTGGTGACAGAAGTATGGGAGTTTTTCTTTATTGAGGAAGGTCAATTTTGACCTGTTTGATTAAGAGGAGATCGTTTCCGTTGGAGTGGAAGTGTTTGTTTGAATTTCATATTTACACTTCCAGGTTGTTTTGGAAGATTACAATTTTAACTTTGTCATCTCTGTCAAAGATATTTGCACTTGAGCCCTGTGCAATTTTTCAGATGGGAATTGGGGGGGGGGGGGTTGAAACAAAATGACAAACAACGACATTCCAATGGAAGTATGATATTAATAAACAGTTAATCATATATTGCATGTAATATTAGCTTTGCAACATGCTTAATCATACAGCACAGCCCTGTGGTTTTACAAGTTTTAGTAGTTAGTGCTTTCAAAATGCCATCTTAACTCATCTGTTGGCCAATGCCTATCAAATATTTAGGTACACTGCTGTAGCATGACTCACTGATGTTTCTACTGTTTCTTTTCATTGTTGCAATACTCCTACACCAAAGTACAATCTGGGGTACATAGACCACCCTCACCCTCATGTCAGGTCTTACTTACCATGCAGTCAGGTGAACGAACATGGTAAAGACAGGAGAGATTGAGGAAAGAAATGGACATATGCTTCATGACAGGCTCATTGCTTGCATCAATTTACAAAGTCAAATGCCAGACAGGAAAAGTATTTTCCTGGAGTACAAGAACAATTTGTAGACCACACTGCAGGCAAAGGAGACAAGGCTGAGAGAGAGGGCTGCAGCTCCCAGTTGTTCAGGCAAAACCTATTTCTTGGGTAAAAAAAAATCAAGGGGTAATCAAGGTTGCTCTCCAGCAAAACAACTTAGAACCAACCAAGAAAACTAACCCTCTACCATTTTGGTCCAAAAGTCTCACTGCTGTTAAATATGAAGCAGCCATGTAAGGATATGTTCATGTCATGTATTGGATTGCATGTACTGAAAATAGCCATGTATATACTGGGGTTGTCCAGTTCATGGAATTGTGAGCTTTGCTCTGTTCAGCTGTTGAGCAGTGGTGCCAGGTAAGGAACCTCCACCCCTCCCAGCCTTTGTGAAAGTGGCTAAAGACTGGAGATATACACTCACGTCTGTCGGATGGGGCAGTTAAATGGCGGTCCCAGGAGCAGAACTGGGAGCAATTAGTATATGCCTGCATCGTGGGTCCTCCATGAGCCATTTGGCTTCCTGACCCTCAAACATTAAACTTAAACATATGTTCATTCCATATATAGATGGCTGTGTATCCTGCAGCAAGATATTCCAAATATGAACAAGCATGAAAAAACAGAATAAGGACAGCAGTGGATTTCAGTCAACACACTGCAACAATAAAGGCATTGTCCTAGATTTGATAGATGACATTTTGATAGCACTCTCTCCTCATAACTCATATAGAAATTATTTCAACCCTGCATCAGATGCAATATTATTAAAGAAAATCAACCATTCAAATAAATACACACTTTTCTGTTCATACTTGCAATTGTTCATAATACAGTACAGATTATAATTGACACACCAAACTGGAAATTCACCTCGTTAATTTTGTTTGACAATATCGTGTTAGAACTTTTTCTTAAATCTACTTAATTTAAGTTGTACATATTCATTTGCTGACACTGCTTGTTACTCCACAGTTAGATCTTACAACAATGTTTACAGTAGTAAATAATTTGATGCATTGAGTATAGCTTAAGTATGATCACCAACATACCCTGACATTAGACACAGTAATACTTACCTAGACATAATTCATTCTGATTGAAAGATGCAACAGTTAGAGCAAGGGTGGACCATGGTAGTGGTGGGAGGAGGGGGCAGGGCTGGGGCAAGCATGTCCCCCTGTAAGAGAAGGCTGTCTGTATCAGAGAAGACAGACCAAGTCATCAATGATATGAGCAAAAAAACTTACTCAACTCCTATTTCCTTTCTCTTCGAAGACCTTTGCATATTGCCCCCTACCCCCCTCCTCCCATTGGGAAAACCCGACACCACCACTATGCCAAGGTGAGCTAACAAAAATGCTAAAACCTTCAAAATATTATTTTACCGCAACACAAAACTGGCATCCACATAAATGGTGGAACACTAATTACAGTATATCCCCAGGAAAAAGGTGTTTTTAATGAGAATTCAGCATACATTTTAAACGAGAACGTACAAAACATCTTTAATTTTTCGCAATGAACTCCTGAAAATCGATAAACTTGCCAATCCAAAATTGGTAATAAAACTAGCAACATTTTTTTAATACAAGAATTATCACTTCTTTTGTTCAACTGTAACATGGCATGATGGGTAATCTAATATGCAAATCTTTTCAGTTGTTTATTTTATTACACTATTTTGAACATGCATACTTCTTAACAGTGTCCTATTTGGGATATTCTCACAGAGGCAGCAAATTGTGAACATCTCAAACTGGCTACTTCTATCCTTACAATCCTAAAGATGTACGAATTCAATCCACAAACTTTAAGCACCCTGCAATTTAACATCCTTTAATCATACCTCTCCTAGCTAAATATCTTTCTTCCGTCTTTTCTCTACCCTTATTAAGCTGACAAAAACAATACTCTTATTCTTAGCATGAGAGCGGCTCTCGCACTAAGAGTTATAGTATTGTTTTTATTCTTTTCTGTAGTTCACAGGACATGATAGGTTCTCCATCTGAAATTGTTTACATCTTACTGAAAATTTGTCACTTTACTACATTGGGCATACCCAACCAAGACACTTTCCACACTCTAAACTTTATATCAATCTGTCACAACTTCTCCTGTTACAAATCCCCTATTACTCACACATTGTCTCATTTGTTTACCTTAAGCTGGGCAATCATTTTGAATGGTAAATAATTAACTAACCAACCTCATCCATATGAGCTGATAGGGTTTTAAGGTTGATATTTTATGAGGATACACCCTTGTTTAACACAATCTGCTACTCTGTGTCCTTGGTTACGTTTGGCTTTAATACAACATCTCAAGTGAGAATCTCTTAGTAGCCAGTGACCAAGCCATGAAGGTATGCCACTTGGTATCGACAAGGGGTGAGGTAGTGTTGGAGATGGCCCCATGCCAAGAAGGCATGATGGTGAGAGATAGAGGGAGTTGGGACATGAGAAAAGATGAATAAAAACACGTTCCAACAAAGTAATGAAGCCTCCCTCCACCCACCTGGACTCTGACTCCATAAAACAACCCCATAAATATTTTTTTTTTTTGCCAAATGTCAAACACTGGTATGTCCCCCAAATTCAAAATACCTCTATAACAGCAGCACTTCACAGTATGATTTGAAACTACCAAGAAAATCCACTTTTGGTAAACTTATGAAAACTGCTGGATAGTAGTTCCTCATAACATTTACATGTGTGTTGTAACTTTATCACCAGTAATGTGGTCTATAGTTTTAATACCATGCAATGATCTTCTGAAGAAGCAAACAAATACTTCCACCAGCTTGCTTCTTTGTGTCTCATGTTTTCACTTCAGCTGGCATTGGCAAGTGGTACACAACTTCACATATTCTGTAGTGTTAACAGCTACAGAGAAAGATCCTCAGCATTTCCATGAACAGTAAAGTAATACCAGCAACTTAAGCCTCCTGCACTTTTACTGAACCTAATAATGCTATACAGAACAAATTAACAACACTGTCAGTACAGTAAAAGTATAGACATATCTCGGTATATAGTTCATGTTTGACAACTAGAAATGTTTTAGAACAATGACACAAAGCTGTGTCAAGGGGGTCCATAAAAGATCTTTCCTTTTTAGACAGGTCTATCATTGGTGTGGAAGGTTTTCAACTTTGTCATTATGTTACCTAGTATTTTCCAGTTTACAGCCCTCGGCAAATCTTTCCCAATTATGAGCTAATTTAGAACTCAAATGTGGTAGGTATTAAACTGCCTGGCTGCATTGACTAATGTGTAGCTGTGCAAATGCAAATGGCCTATTAAAACACTTGTAATGAATTTATTTGCTACAAATGTTATTTGCTGATCATGATGGCAGAGACATTGATTCACAAACCACAATACCACATGATGCAACATCACTTAAATATGTTCCCTGCCTCTAATGACAGAGTAAATTAATGAACTCTTGTTTCTTTCTCTTATCTGTAAGGCTTTACTGTCCCAAAATTGATACCAGATGGACACACGATGAAGGAAATGTTCAAATTCAGCTCTGATCGTAAAAACATCGGGACATTTCTGAGGGCATCCTAAGCTATCATATGCCCGCCAGTGGAATTTCTCAGGCTCCAGGAGCAACTTCGTGAGCAGTGGCAAAGTCTTAGGCATGCCAAAAAATTGCTGCAAAGACCTTGTGAAGGTTCGTGGCCAACTTTAGCCGAAATTCCATATTTGTGTGTCCATCTGGTGTCAATTTCGGGACAGTGTGATGCCTGCAATCTCAGACAGAGGAGGTAAAGAAGTAGCAGACTTTGGTAATCCCATCCTGGTTTTTTGAAGCTGCATCACATAATTTTTACCACCATGGCCCCTTACATAATGCATGAGGAAGGGGCAGGCCCCTTTTCCTAACAGTACAGTATATATTAATGAGTGAAAGAAGCAGAAAAAGAACTTAAATGAGAGAGCACAAGGACTTTTGTTCTAAAATCATGTACTGCAGTATCACACTGAGCCACTGCTATAATCAGAAACCATTTTGAATACAAAATAAAAGAGAAGAAGTGCTCTTTCCAATTATTTTCTTAAAATCCTGACTGTCACATTGATTTTTTTTGGTCTCATATTTCAACTCTTTTGTAACAATGTTATCTCACTGAATGCAGCTAGGGATGGCCAAGTTACAGAGATTTGTCTTAAACTCTGACATTCGAATGTCAAGAGCAACAGGTGTTTATAAAGTCATTGTAACATCATGGCGAGCCATATCAGATCTCTGCACACAGCTATAATGACAACTGAACACAACAATACTGTGTACAATTAAATGAGTACACAAAGATTGAGAAACTCAAGAATACAGTATTCTGTTCATTCACAAAAAATTGTGAAAATTTACATTTAACATGTCAAATAACTGAAATTTCCTTGGCAAGTAGAATTTATACTGACTGACTTATATGACAAAAAAAATGGAATGCTTTCAGAATAGCACTACAGCAAAGTATAATTTAATTTGCAAGTTTGACAGGCCACACTAAGTTACATACACAGCTCTACATGTGGTTACAGTTCCAGTTACCTACTTTTGAGTCTTTAACACTGTTTAAAGTACTTTGCACATTGAAAATTTGACAGCAAATTTTACAAACACTGTACTCCACAACATTTTGGATACTGTTGGCGAGTCTTTCCCATCAACTCCAACTAATCTCTTTGCTTTATTGGAACTTACTTGACTCCTAGGAATCCTCCCATCACAAAAAAATTTACCTCTCCCCCCTTCACCCTTTTCCTGAAAGATTTTTAAAGGAGCACTGGAGAAGGAAATGATGTGCCCTAGGGTTGGGTGATATACGATATATATCCATATATCGTCCCCAGAAGCCCATATCGCAATATGCAATATTAAATTCTCCTTATCACGATGTGACGACATAAAAAAAATAATTGCTTGATCAACAGATCAAAGGGGTAGCTTCGATTTTTTTGGGACTGAAATATCGAGGATTTAAATTTATAAGAAGAAACAGTGTTTTATAGTTACAGTAAAATTTCATCCATTTCGTCCTTAATTTAGAAAATCAGTTGTAAAAATTTTTTAGGCACATTTAGCCTTGTCTACAACAGGTTAATCTGTTTGGCAATATATCGTGAAAATTTTGGCGATATCACGATATATCAATATGGCTTTTTTCATATCATAATGTACACATAGAACATGAAATACTGCAAAGTAGACTTACAGCAAGTACATAATTGTACTGAAGCATAATAGACTGTACATTTGATCACATGGTTTTCAACTCATACTTGTGGACATGACAAATTACATATATGTTACTAATTTTGGAATCTTGGCAATCAAAATGTACAAAAAATTTGAAATGCACCTTGACATGAGACAAAGATGCACACTAACTTGGTGTTCTAACTATTACAAGAATGGCATTGCAATTTGTAAATACACTCTCACTCCTAGCAAGGTCCATAGTTCCAATTCATATTGATCACATTCTTTCACTGAATATTGAAGGTGTACTGCCCATTTTTTTTTTTTTTATAAAAAGTTCTGCAGACTACAGTATTTCCCACTGTAGGTGGATGAACTGTCAGATTGAATTCAGACTTTATGGCCAAAATTTTTCAAACAGTACAGCCAAATATGAAACATGTTATTTCTACACCATAAGAGGATAAGAGGGAAGGATTTTTCATGGCCAAATATTCATTTTTCAGCCTTTACTACAATTTTTTAACACATAAATCAGGCCAATTTTGCATCAACTGGCCATGAAAACTGTCCCTTAGGGGCCACTGTAGGACCCTGAAGGACACATGACGTATTAACCTGACCAACCTCTCCACTCTTTAAGTGCAACACTGCTTACAGTACTTTTTTCACTGAAAAATCTGCCAGTAAGCTTTACAAATGCAGTAAAACACAACATTTTTGATACTATCTGTTGGTTTTTCTTCCCATCAACTTCAACTTATCTCAATTGATTCAAATGGAACGTACTTGACTCAGCAGCAATGACACACAACTTAATTGACCACCTCTCAGCCATCGGGCTATAACAGCTGGAAAATGCAGTCAACCAAACTAAATTAGTATAAATGCTGTTATCCAAATTCATGATTGGCCCTTTTTAAGCACATTTGCTGGTTTACCTTTAAAATCCTATTTCCAGTTGTAAAGGACCAGGGAAGATACGTTATGTTAGGAGAATGCAAGGACGTTTGTTAAATTTAGCTGACCTTTCAAAATAAAGGCGGAGCAACTACCAAAGCTGGACTTAAGCTGTCTGTGGCAAATGCATATTGGTACTCAGGGGCGTATTCAGGAATTTTCAATAGAGGGGGTGCAAGGCCTGATTGATTGCTGTCCTGGGAGGAGGGCTCTAAGGGGAGGGATGTCTCCCTCTCCCTTTGGAAAATTTTTGCTTTTGGAAGGCGTCTGGGATGCAAAATGGTGCTATATTTGACACATTTTGAAGCGTTTTCTATTTTCATGCATGACGGCCGATAGGAGGGACATGCACCTGTTGCGCCTCTGCCTGGATCCGCAACTGTTCGAATATATAGAACACATGATCTCTGATGCTTCTTTGATGACTCTCACTTTAAAGGGAAAATGCAGTCACCCCAATCAGAGATACAGTAGTATAGTATGCCCCATCGCACTAATTTATGAATGTCCTATTTTGATCATGTGACAGTATTTTGTTAGTGAATTGTGAAATTCAAGGGGAATTTCTCCTTACTTTACCTATTGTTTGTAATAGCTATGCTCAAAACATCTTCAGAGGGGCTTGTAATGCAATAAGAGAAGATTTGCAAGAGTTTGCTGATTTTTCAAAGCAAATTCTGGAGTGACTGCCTATTGCCTTTTTAAGTATGTACTGTATGCTAATTCATCTGCAATCCCATTACCAAGTTAACTCTTTGATCCTACTGTTTCAATTAACACCAGGGTTGTGCCTTCATCGAGGAAATCAGTTGTTCCATTGGCAGTAGCATGGGAAGTTTAATTTTAATATACTTTAATTTTAATTTCACTGTACTATACAAAACATTCCATTTATTTATGAGACTATGACAAATTCCACCAGTGACTACACTCGGGGGGTGGGGGACATCTGTCCTATATACCATGCTTTAAATTTGATTTTGATCTCATAACAATATCATTCACCCCAATGCATTTGTGTCCGCTAAAACACTTAAACACACTTAAGACAAATAGGCCATTACTGTCCAAGCTTTGTGGGTACCAGGTAATTTCCTAAAGAAGTATTTCCATACTGCTTCCATCTAAATAACACCTTTCCTGGTTACTTCATACCATGCCAATGGTCAACGGGTCATTTGTAAATAAGGCTAGCGCACTAAAATAATTACACAGTCTCAATACTTTAGAAAAAACACACAACCAGACAAACTTCACACACAATTCACTCCCACTTGCTGAATGACACAAAAAAATTGTTATTGCTTCTTAAAAGATAATGTTACCACTTCCACCCAAAAGATACAGTATCCCCATCTATAATAGGTAGACGTGATCATGACTGCCATAGATCATGCTCATCCCACCATGGTTCATGACCTAGGATCATCGGCAGTCTTAAACATTAGAAATACCATAGATGTACTGTAACTGTACCTTTTATCACAAGTGCTCTTTATCACACCAGCGTTCTGTGTTAGCAGTGACGTACCATGACTGACTCTTCCATGGTTTACAAATAAAGTTTGGTTGAAATTCGGACGTTGTCCATCTGTTGTTATGGAGACCAATTTCGCAGCCTTCTGCTGTCTCCTTCACTGAATTGCAGCAGGTCCAATATTGTCTATTGATGACACTATACTTGTAGAATGCCTTTGGGTGACGTTGGCACAGTGATACATCACCCCTGGGGTCCTGAATCTTTCCACAGTGCATACAAGGATCCAAATGGTATTCTTTCCCTATCATCCACTTGCTGTCTGTTCCTGTAATGTCAAACTGATTAATCAACCAATGGAAATCCTTGCAAGTGCATTTCAATGCTGCAAGATCCTTGGTCTTGAGTAAACGAAAGATTTTGGCTATAACATACGTTGGGACATGGCTGAAGGGAGTTAGAGATTCCAGTATTTCTTCTTCACTGTCGCTTTCACACTCCTCTAACTCAGAAATGTCGTAAGATACAAGGGGATGGCAAAGCAATTGAAAACGTAGAGATCCTAATTTCAGGCCATTCAGTCTTTCTTTCCGCTCTTCCAGTCTATCATCAGATCTAGACCACTTCTTGGCGAGGGCCTTTTTAAAACTCTTCATATTATCAGATTGATCCGTTTCATTTTCAAAAGACACCTCAAATTTTGCACAGAACCTTTCGCGGGGAATAACCATTTGCCTAGATGTGTTGAAACGTATCACAAAGTTTTCCCACGAAATTGGAAAATTGTTTTTGTATGTCTCCCTAATTAGAAGGAATGTCTCAAGCCTATCCGGTGGATAATGATGCATGTCCCCAAGAGTTATGGTAAGCCCAGGTGATTCTGAAGGAAACTTTAATGCAACATCTGGTGTCTCGCAATGCCCTGCCCCACTTCGTTTCTCATGTGAAACTGTCAAATTGTGACCTTCTTGAGCACTACAACTATCACTTTCATGAGACTTGTTACAGCTTACACCTCTCAAATTAATTTTTGTTGCACTTTCGCCAATTGCACATTGAGACTCTTCACACTCGTACTCCCTCTCTCTATCAGCATTTCCCAACTCTGATCTACCACTGAGTGGAACAGAAAAAGATTTTATACTAACAGCTACCTTAGCATACCCATTGTGGACCATACAATTCTTGACTGTGGTATCCTGTCCATTATGTGTATCTGTGCCTTCTTCTGGAGATGACACACAAGACTGAGAAAAGACTTTTAATTTGGGTCTCACTGAAGGTGTATCACTTAAATTGGATGGTTGGGTTTCACTAGCACCATGTAAATTTTCAGTCAAGTCTAAACTTGGCTTTACTTCCTCCTGAAGCTCCTCCGTCATCTGACTCTGATGAAGAGAGTCATTTGTTCTGGTAGCATCAGTCTGACTTGGGTAAAATGAGTCGTTTGATGTGGCAGCAATAGTCTGACTCTGACAAAGTGAGTCATTTTGTCTGGCAGCATTACTTTGTTCCTGCTCCTGCTGTTGGGATAACTGTGCTATGGCATCCAGTGGTGCTACCTTCTCTCCAGAGACATTCTGAACAACCAACACTCCATGTACATCTCCAACTGGTTGAGGAGTAACAACAGAACACTGGATTGAAAGACCCCTTTCCAATGGCAATGCACGAGTGTTGTTTTCCTGGCATTCTGCAGAGTTGGAAAGACTAGGAGTGACTCCATCAGCCAGTTCAGATTTAGTGACAGTTATTGCCTCGTTAGAACACTGCCTGTTGAATGATGACTTGTGTGGGGGAGACAGGTCATTGTTATGTGCATTAAAACCAACATCTCTATCAGAAGTGGGTCTACTTTCTGCTATTCCCAAATTTTCTTCTACTGGGGTTGCTTTTGGCAGTTTGTCAGTTAGAAACACTTCATCCTTTTCAGACAAGGAGAGTTCATCTGACAATCCTGTTGACAGAGAAGCCTGACAATCTTTATGAGTTTTGAACTTGCACTCTTGTTGAGCAAGACTCCTCTCACATTCAACACAAATTTTGGGCCTGGCCTTTGGTAAAGGAATCTTGGCTTTCTTTGGAGACTTTTTTCGACACGAATCAAGACTTTCCCACAAATTTGCCTTTGAAAGCCTCGTTGTACTTTCATTCTCTTGGGTGGGGCTCTTGGTGGATATATGTTGCACATTATTAATTTGGCAATTAATACTACTTTGATCATTTCGGTGGGATCCATAGTCAGAGAACGCAACTCCTCTTTCAAAGGCTGCACAAGCATTACGAACCCATCCAGGTTGAAGCCTGGGTGCCGCTTCTTTCACATGGATACTGTCTTGTTCCACAATCTCCAAGAGACTTAGAATAAGCACTGGACTGCTGTTTCCCCATCTTGCTCTGACATCAAATTGATTCTTAGGAGGTAGGTCGAAGTCCAGAGAATGCAGACGAGGCATTGAGCAGGCTGCTCTCACAGAGACAGCCATATTATCTTGTACCCTAGGACTGAAGCAATTGCTGACATCCCATCTTTTTGTAATCAAGGTCTCGTAAAATATTCATACCTTCAGATTTCCTGCAAAATGAGAAAAAATCAAAAAGATGCATAAAAACAATTATAATCTAATTTTGTAATTAATGAAATGCTAACACAATCTGAGAATTCCACAGAATTCTGTTTAGGATAGACAGAGTCGTCCCAGTAATGCTAACATTCTTCACTTGGCCATAAATACAAGGAGGGTAAAAATTCTTCAGCCCATCTTAACATCTACAGTACTTTGCTCGTGGACAAAAGAGCTATTGCCAGTGAGAATAAGCCATGTGGTATGTTATCATAATATATTTTTCTGTGAAATTTTTCCCCTCTTTAAGCTGTCATGCACTTAGCAATTGGATTATGCACCCTACTTTACCCTAGGCATGGTCAGTTATTGTCCAAAATTTTGTTGACAAAGCCTGTACACCGATGCCTCTCTGCATCACTTTTGTGACTGACAACTCAAAGCAAAATGAACCACCCTTTAATCACATTTTAACAGACATGTGAGTAACCATACTGACTGACAAATGTCATGATTGTTCATGACGAGCTGAAGGATAGCATTGCTGTACAAAGGATAACAATTGACCAACAATGACTCTTCCTTTCATCGTCAAAGTGACTGACATCTGAGATAACAAGGCTCACCTCTTCATAGCTCTGGTGGCTGATGTTGGCACAGTGAAGGACATGAGAGTAACACTTCTGTTGGTTAATTACCCGCATTTCACTTACTATGCCTGGGCTAGTTACAGTAGTTTCAACACACAATGGATGAGTGCAGAAATTCATAGACTTTGTTTTAATGGGATGCAAAAAATCATTTCAAAAAATATCAACAAGTTGTAGTCAAGAAAGCACATGAAAAATGGGTCAGCAATGTATTTATTCAAGAGTACTTCTAGGGTACAGTTCTAAAATAAGGTGAACTATCTGAATTTGGCAAATTGTGAAAACTTGTGTTCCCCAAGGATCTGTGCTAGGGCCGCTCTTGTTCTTAATTTACATCAATGACATTCAAAGTACTTCTCACATTTTATCTTTCATTTTATTTGCTGACGACAGTAGCATTTTCTTTCGTCATTCCAACCTATGTAGAGCTGCTGAAGTAGTCAACAATGAATTAAAAAATGGTTTGGTATGGTTTAAGTCCAATATTACTTTCATTAAATACTGATAAGACTAACTTCATGATCTTCCACCGCTACCAGAGACAAGTTTGTGACATTGAGCTGTTTATCGATGGTCAGAATAATGCTCTGTTAATACTACTAAGTTCCTTGGTGAAATAATTGATAAAAATGTTAGGTGGAACCCTGATATTCAGAAAGTTAAAACTACAGTTTCAAAGATTATTGGTTTAATGTATAGAATTAAGTCTTTTGTTCCAAGAAGTGTTTTACTGTCTATATATAAAACTATTGTTCTACCCCATCTTCATTATTGTGTAATTTCAGGGGGCAGTGCTTATCCATTTTTAGTTAATAGCACTTTCTGCTTCACAAAAGGGCCACCAGAATATTATCTAACGCTACTTATTATCAACATAACGCACCTTTATCCAACAAGTTAAAGCTGCTCACAAAATTTGAAATTAACAAGCTCCATTCGGAATTTTTATGTATAAATGGTGGAATAACTTGTACTTCCTCGTAACTTTTCAAATCTATATAATTTATGTTTACCAGAAGTATTCCCTCACATTCTATGCGTAATAATTTATCCCTTTACGTCCCATACATACACTCATCCGTGGCTTGTTCTAGTTACGTTATTATGGTCCTAGATTTTGGAATTTTCTTAAGCCTGAAGTTGTTTCTTCCAAGTCACTACAAAGTTTTAAGAATAATTTAAAGATGTATCTATTATGAACAAGATTAGATATTACTTCCTAGTAAGTCTGTGCCTTCTCCCTTTTTCCTTTCTTTCTCTTCTTTCCTCTTTTTCTTCTGTTTCCTTTTTCTTATCTGTACTTTCTGTAAGCTTTTCCTTGCTTCTTACATGTAGTTATTGTTAAGCTTTTCATGTTAACTGTTACTTTGTGTTTGTTCTTGTATGTGTAAGGTGGCCCGACCTCGATAAGCTTTGCTTCTGTTGGGTCTTCCCCACGTTGTTTCATAAAATTCTTCTGATGTTGTACATGATGTGTTGTAATCACTATCGTGGAAATAAAGAACTTCAAACTTCAAAGCTTCCCCATGCAGCTTTATCATTTTTTGGCAGTGTTTTACCCATTGAGATATAAAAAGTTGTGATGGGCCATGAAAACAAAAGTACCTGTCATTGTCATCAGTTTTATTTTAGGTGGTTTAAACCTTGCATTACTAATCTGGCTCTTTACATAATATATATAGGCCTACCAGAAAATGTATTTTGCCATCTTTGAAATGACGTAGCTACATTGGAAAAATAAAAAAGTTCAAGAAGCCATACATACTGTATCAACGCTTGAAAAACAAGTATGCTAATGAGCTTTAATATTACGTCATGACAGAATGTTTACATTGGCAATGGTTATGTGTATGTAGGCCTGTAGGAACTACAGTAATCAAATGTTCCATGTGAGGTCACAATGTTATGCACACAACATTCTGATATCAAAAAATATTTCTAACGCAACAGTAAATTTAAACGAAGAGGCAAAGTTGATGATTTTATTTCAAATTTTTGGAACTTTTCAGAGGATTAAAGAGATGAAAAACAACTGCAATATTAGTGTAAGATATGAAAAGTAAAAGTTGTGGCAGTAAATTAGGCAGCTATTCTGCGACCGGCCATACACTAGCCCTTGAACAGGACCCAGCATTACGTTCCTACACTATACACTCCATTTGTGGGCCCTTGCCAGGCACACACAAAATTTCAACTCATTTACCGGGACGTGCAGGTAGGGTTGGGTGGTATACCAGTACTGAAAATACCGAAAACATTTGGTGTGTTACTTATACCAGTTCTTGAAAAAAATACCGGTACTTGAAAAAATTACCGGTACTCATTTTAATTCCCAACGAAAATAATGACTCTTATTTTCTGTGTTAGCTGAAACTGAAATCAAATTATCCTGTCTTCCTTATCAACTCGCAAAATCACAAGTATGTCTTGCCAACGCAACATTATATACAGGACACGCACTGTTCAACAGTGCACGGGCCATAGACGGCGAATTCGTTATCGTCGTGGAAAACAGACACCCCGTATTTTAAGGGATCGTTCTTCCCGAGTTCTGTATAACATCTCCCTGTGACTGTTCATGCCCCATATTTTCATAAGTCTAGGCTACCACAGTTAAAAACTCACACACGAGTCACAACTTCCAAAGAAATTTTGCCAATTTTGTGAAACTTCGCAGTTCCGCTGTACAGTTGATCGTTCACGTACATGAACGCGCATGTGTTGCCTGCTCTCACTATACTAGGTAGTTTTTGTACGTAATATATACATGCAGTCGTACGCACAACGACAATGGCGATTTGCGAGATTCGGTGCATGTTATGTTATGTTAACGCCCTTTGCAAACACACACACGGCACAGTGCTTTAGGTAGCAATCACGTTGGTAAATTGAAGTACGGATGCCTTAAAAGTACGCTCAAGAAAAGTCCCCCCATACATGACACAACAACACGTTGTACATAAATTGTCACTTGATCTGGTGCGTGTAAGCCACCATAAGTTTTCCTAGAATCGTGAAACGAATGTTTTGCATGTACCGTATAGCCAGCTCATAAACAGTGAATGGTTTTAGACACACTGGGTCCAGCTAGCCGCAATTTCAATAGTTTAGGTGTAGGGTTACGTTATTTGATATGAAAATGATAGAATCAATCTCCGAAGCAGAAATGGATGTTCCTGAATTTGAAGAGTTGCATGTTCTTGGATTTCTACACATTGCACTGTGTGCAAAAGCGGTATAATGGCCGGGCAGCTCTAGTCCTCGTCTTACGAAGACCATATGATAGACCAATATCAGCAGCAGAGAATTTTGTATTGTAAGTCAAGGAACATTTTCTGCACCGTTTATTGCCATGCTGTGGTGCTTTGCTGGCTTGCTGCCTACCATGTTTGTCGCCCACGCCCGCCCTGCCTTCTGTACAGTCAGTTCAGTACTGTCCACTTGAAATGCGTCGTACCAGTGCCGTAACGTTCATAGCAAGCTGCGGACGAACCAATTGTGGAGGGAAAAATCTTGAAAATTTCCAGCGATTTTTCGTTTGCTTTATAATTATTACACGTGTTAAATAGTATATGCTTGTCTTTTTACTTTCCAAATAACAGTATCAAACAGCTCCCAATATGAAAATTTTCTTTCACAAATCACTATGGTGTGAAGTGAAGGTAAATCACCCTACATTATAAATGGATGAGTCCAAACAGGCCACTAGTCACTGAAGGAACATCAGGAAGAAAAATAACGATTTGTAATGATTTTAGTTAGTTTATAAGTTTGCATGGAGTTAGTACACTTTTAATTCAACTTTTGAAACAATTTTGAACCATTGCAACAGTTTGATGTGTTGTAAAATGATGGTTTCATAATATTTGCCTCCATGTTTCAATATGCTGATTTTCACTGTTCCCAAATGTTACTGCAACATTATTTTGAACCATGTTCTCAAATCATACACTAGAGCTGTCGAAGTCAAGCCCGGGAAGGGTTCCGTGTTTGGGGTTTACGGATTTAATCGTCCCCCAGGATACCGCATCTAATACTATGTAGAGACAGATATTTTGGTTAGGAGCTGAACATTTTATACGGCGTGTACAAAGCATTCTTTTCCTCCAGTGTTTCTAATGGACAAGACTATAATTGTGCCATGCTCAGAGTATGTTGCGTAAGCTTTTTCCCGCCCGACTGTGACAACTACGAGTTGCTAATCGGTACTGTCCTCAATACCGGTTCTGTGTAACTACTGCAGCAGTACCGGTACCAAAATTTCATGGTACCGCCCAACCCTACGTGTGGGTCCCGTCATCCTTACAAAGTTACCTTTTCTCACCAAACTTTTCACAGATGATCTATAGGGTAAATTGGGAGAATTTCGACCACCATGACCATTTCTGCAAAATGTGAATTTCTTGAAGGAACAATCAGTAAATATGTCTTTGCCACCAAGTACTATGAACTAGTGGCAATTCAAAATCACCCAAACTTTGACCCATGCTAACCACTTAATGCAAAAAATCCAAACCTGAAAACCAAATGGTATAAATCTGTTTCATAATCATGTTTTCTTAAAATTGGTGATAAGCCACGTGACTTCCTTCTTCATACCTTTACACCCACCAAATGAATTATAAAGAGGTCAAATTTGATAACCTATAGAAATGTGTTGTTTGGATGTTGTCATGAAAAGAACCTGCCCCAAAATTTTTACTAACCTTATTTAGTGGGGAGGTCGAAATTAACACACCACTTTTCAATGTGACAGGCTATTTTCGACCACCTAGTTTTTAACTAGCATAAAATCGTGGAAACTACTGTAATTTGAGTTATTTTTAACTCTACTAAAAATAATGACCATATAACAAATGTAAAATAGTAAAACCTTCATATGTAACTTCTATCATAAAATCTTTCATGATCTTTGTGATGACCACTTATGACCCATGCAAAATTCATTTTACCTTAAATTTGCATGGTTTTCAATGGGGTGGTCGGGATTACCCTAAGATAGGTCAGAATTAGCCAATTTTCGACCACTTTTATCATCATTACATATTCCAGTAAGAGAAACCTAATCAAACAAATGACATACACAGAAAGGCAATAGAGGCATTGTAGGTGTTGACCATAGGTAGGTTGGTTCAGTTATTCTTGCTCTTTTAAATTTGTGAAACCAAAAACCCTTAAGCGGTTGAAATTCACCAAATTTACCCTAGCATCACATTTACCTAACACTCATGTATGATGGCATGACCTAACAAGGCCACTCTAAGAAATTTTTCACTTTTTGCAAAACAGAAAAAAAGAACGTGAAC
>WURT03641663.1:0-19939 GCA_009936505.3 Holothuria glaberrima | reverse complement strand
TGTAGATTTGTCATGTTGAGAGGAAGAACCCTATTGTTTTTAGTGGAGGTCAAAGGTCATTTGAGGTCACCAGAGGTTAAACTGTGAAAACCTTGTAAATGGCTTGTAAACACCATATCTCAAGATGGAATGGCCGACACTTTTCATATTTGGTATATAGATTTTTCATGTTGAAAGGAAGAACCCAAATGTTTTTGGTGGAGGTTAAAGGTCATCTGAGGTCACCGTAGGGTAAACTGCAAAAACCTTGTAAGTGGCTTGTAAACACGATACCTCAAGATCGCAGTGACTGATACTTTTCATATTTCTTAAATAAATTTGTCATGTTGAGAGGAAGAACCCTGTTGTTTTTGGTGGAGGTCAAAGGTCATCTGAGGTCACCAGAGGTTAAACTGCAAAAACCTTGGAAATGGCTTATAAACACGATATCTCAAGGTAGCAATGACATACACTTCATATTTGGTATATAGTTTTGTCATGTTGAGAGGAAGAACCCTATTGTTTTTGGTGGAGGTCAAAGGTCATCTGAGGTCACTGAAGGGTAAACTGCAAAAACCTTGTAGATGGCTTGTAAACATGTTATCTCAAGTAGCAATGAAGGACACTTTTGATATTTGGTATATAGATTTGTCATGTTGAAAGAAAGAACCCTAATGTTTTTGGTGGAGGTCAAAGGTCATCTGAGGTCACCAGAGGTTAAACTGCAAAAAAACTTGGAAATAAGATATCTAAATGTAGCAATGATGGATTCTTTTTATATTTAGTATATAAATTTTTCATGTTAAGAGGAAGAACCCTATTGTTTTTGGATGGAGGTCAAAGGTCATTTGAAGTCACAGAGGTAAAAACTGAAATCCTTGTAAACACGATATCTCAAGATAGCAATGACAGACACTTCATAGTTGGTATATAGGTTTGTCATGTTGACAGGAAAAACCCTTTCATTTTTGGTGGAGGTCAAAGGTCATTTGAGGTCACCAGAGATTAAACTGAAAACCTTGTAAATGGCTAGCAAAACCATATCTCAAAATAGCAATTGCACATGTGAGGTCACCAGAGGTTAAATTATGAAAAGTTGTAAAAAATGATGTAGTCAAGAAGTATAAATTTTAAGAATGAACCTGAATGCAACAAAGCACCCCGTTTTGGGAAGGAATCACTTAGCCTTTGGGCTTCTGGTCATGTAAATGCATGCATGTAAAAATGGAAATCATTTCTCTTATTTCAGAGAATTTTGAAGCTAATGCAGCGAGCCCAACCATCTATCAATGACTGGCAGACATTGTATAAGGTTAGAAGATTCATAACCCTTCATATAATGTAAAGTGAAGTGTTTTAGGGTACAATTACTTCTTCACTGTACTCATTACTGCCTCCTATGATCAAACTATCCTCTAATGGAAAAAAGTTCCAGAAGGCTGAGGTCTACATGCAGTTTAAATGTTCAACAGCCATATTCTACTAATTACACTACTTAGTGTGATGGAGGCTTCACTACTGTACATCTCACATTTCACTACTCTGCATATTTCACTCAAACTGTAATCGCCCGTAATGATTTTTAATGCCAGGGTATGACAAAATGTATATGAGGTGATACAAAAGCTACTTTAAGTGATTGAAATGCTAATGAGTATTAACCTATATATTTCTAGCTAGTGGCTGCCTTCATTGTTTTCTGTACAATGTTAATGTTCCTTCATTAAGGAGAATATTCAAACCAGCATCCCTGACAGCCACAAAATTGTTTGGAAAAGTCAGCAACTCTTGCAAATGCCCTATTTGCCTTACAAGTGCCTCATGTGATGTTTTGAAACATAATTATTACAAACAAAAAGTAAAGTAAGGAATTTTTAACAACTTACTGAACTCAGTAATAAAAATATTGTCACATGATCAAAAAAAGCCGTACATGAAATAGGATAATGGGAATACTTCTTCTGATTGAGGCTACTGCATTTTCATGGACAAAAATCGTTAGAAGCTAATTCCCTTTAAAAAATACCAAATTTTCTGTTGTACAACCCTCCTTTGAGATGTACGAAAAAATCTCTAAAAGAAAGCACAGAAAAATGTAAAGACTGTAGTCATCATAAAATAATCATAAAATATCTGAATCTATAAACAGTGATATGAAAAGATTTCTTACATTCAGCTTAAGAACTGCTAAGTTTCACTAGCTTGGATATAATGGTCTGTCACTCGGTTAATAAGATCAGTTTTGAAGTATGGAATGTGATCTCTGCCCTACCTACCCTGAAGGGCATTACTTGTTACTAGGTTATGGTAGATAGTAAATACTGTTCCAATGGTTTGGAAAGTAATATTCTTGTTGGGATTGTTTTACCTGTTTTCTCCTGTAAATACACCTTTTGCCAATATGGAGCCTGTCGTCTTTGTGCCCTCTGAAACAACTCACAAGTTGATGAGAGTATCTTAAACACATCAATATTGCACACATTTTCAGTCATTGCTGGTTTAACTTCACAGGTTTTCTTCTTCAGGATAACTTAAGTAATCTTTTCTGTTCTTCTGCAGACTACATACAGTGCAATCAATATTGGAGATGTCTGCAGAGCTCAAACTATGTCTATTCATATCTTCAAAAAGGTGTGATGAATGTGACTGTTTAATTTATTGCAACATTCCTTTCATGATTGTGTTAAATGTATATAAAAAGTGTGTAAATGTTTGCCCTTATTCAGTATCAAAATGTAGAATATCCTTTAATTTCAAAGAATGCATATAAATGCATGGATAGTGGTGAGATGAAAGCATTACAGAAGACTGTATTTGCAATGAAGTAAGATGTTTTGGTATGAAGGGGTTTGGGGGATCATGGGTGGGTGCATGGAAGGGATATGTTACCCACTAGTTATGCCAGATGGTGGAGTTACTGATCATACCATTACTCAATGAACTGGATGAAAAAAAAGTTAAGTAAGGAGATAGTCTTACATTTCAAGCAGTCTTTTCAAGTTTTGCAAAAAGTTCACTCAACAAGAATCAAGAAACTATAGTTTTAGGAGGCCACCTGTTTTGTTACCAAAATTAACCTGTTTAGAACTTCTCTTTTCTTGAAAAGAGAATTTGTCACTTCTTAAAAATCCATTTTATTGTCATTCTGAATTATGTTTTTCAGATAGCAGAGGCTTTTACTGAAGACCTTCATGATGTTGCATCTGTTATTAGTAAAGTTGTACGTATTTATTGATGGTAGTATTCTTATTTTAATACTTTGTTTTCTTTATGGAGTTTTTCAGTGTAAAATTACTTCCCCTTGACAATAATTGTAAGATGGAAAACAATGTATAGTGTGTATTAAGCACAAAATGTAAACCAGACATAGGTTTCACTGCTGTGATATAATATGCAATGGGTTCCATGGCTGTTACAGAAGCATATTCCCTAACTGACTGCATAAGTCCATACTGTCACTTATTGTTTTCAATCAAATGTTGCCAGGGCAACTGAAAGACCCAGGTGACTGACTGATTGCATCCTAGAGTTTCAGCAGTGTAAGGTGTACTAGCGGTGAGAGTGCAATCAAAATTTGTAGTTGCGCAATTGTGACCTACAATTAATGTGATTAGTGGTTACTGGTATTTATTTGTCACAGTTGACAGTAGTCTCAAAAACAGCTCAGCCTTACATTTTGAGAAATGCAGTACAGATATAACATAATGCTTTCCCTGCACATACATCATGCACATGCCATGCACATACCAAATGTCCTGCAGAGTCCCTGGGCACAACTTGGGATTTTGTCAAAATGAAGGAATTGTTTCAGTCAGAATTACATAATGAAAATGGGAAAATAGTAAATCATTGTCTTTTATGATGTAAATGGTGATAGGCAGTAAACAACCGTCTTAAATTTATTTCAAAACATACTGAATGTTACAGATATTTTCTTATATTCCTTACCTGTATCGTTCATGTTTTAGAATGTAATCATTCCATATTAAAGATAAGCCAAGTAGTTATTCAGAGAAAATTGAGCAATTTAGTGATAAAATAGGGTGAAATGGTGGATTACAAATAACCATATAAGAGTTAAGACATCAAGGTATACTAATTAAAATAAGGGTGACAGCATTTGTTCTTTAATACTTACAAAATTAGAGCAGTCACTTGTAATGTAGTTATGATTCCCAATTATTACTCAACAATTAATCCCTAGCACTAACATGTAATTGTTATGTGAATGGAAGTATTGTGTAAGGTGTGCAAGTTTCATCCCCAGTGCACCTTCCTGCCTCTGCAACAGGCCACTGGCATCCTTTCTTCATTGTCAAAAGAAATTTGTATTTTTGGTACCAGTTACAGTAAAATGTAAAAGGCTAGTGACCTGTCAAAACAAATTTTTATGTGGAACGTTTCATACATCAGGAGGTTGTATGTCACTTAAGGCCAGTTATAAAGGACTATATCTAGTTTTATTAGCCATCTTTTTGAAACATATCTCCACAGATTGTGTACTGATGTATCACATCATTTTACAAGTAATTGTGTGTTTCAGGTGACTATATCTGCTGTATTTAAATTGCAATATCGGCTCATCAAATACAACTCTGTTTATGGAAATTTATTGGAGGGATGAGTCTGCATATCATACCTCAGAATGACATAGCTTCATGGTTAGCATATGTATTTGTCATTTCCAGGTGGATTTCGATGAATCTGTTGCCACTAGTAGATTTGTGGTGAGGACTAATGTTGACCAGGATCTTGATGAAAGTAAGTCATCTAGAACACCAGACAAAAAACTTTTCAAATGTCAGCCCCAACACCTAGTTTCAACCAAACTGCACCCTCCACACCCATCCCCTGCCCCCTTCTTTTTTCTGTACTCCCTCCCCATGACCCTCCCATAGATTCTGGATCACTGCTAGAGAAGTCATTGTAGTTTGCGACCTCATTGATGAATTCTTTCTCTATCACCATTGCTATCTGATATGATACACTCACCTTACTCCTTCGTTGCCAGTGCAATGTATGTTACAAAAAGTTCATTCTCTTCACATTACAATATTTATATTAGCAGCCCAGAGACTGTTTATGTGAGGGCCTCAGCACCAGGCTTTAACAATATCAGGTTGATCAAAATGTTGCACTTTTGTTGCACTTTTTACCAATACAGCTAGAACCATGAATATTCATCAGTATAATGAATCCATCTTACATAAGCCATAATGAGAGGAGAACCAGTGAAAGTATTTGTAAGCTCACATCTGCAAATACAAAGAAGAAAGAACATTGTAATAATGACCAAAAGGTTATTTTATTTTGTTGGTGTAAGGAGTTGCTATTATAAGTGAGCCATGTGTAATTTAATTCAGTCCATTCAATTTACTACATCCATCCTTTATGCAGCTGTATTTTGCAAAAGTCTTCACATTCGAAACATAAAGTTGACATTTTACATTTCCCCTCTTCTATTCAAATAGCTCTTTTAGAGCGCTGACCACATAGAATTAAGAAGTGACATCTCTCATGATGTGGGGAATTATTTAAGTGCACCATGAATTTTGTTCAATACAATTCTGTTGTGTCGCAAAATGCTTTCCTGAATTTCTTGAACAGGATACGAGAACACACTTCCACAATTATTACCACATCCTGTTCAATCTGTGATTGTGCAAACCATATCCTTATTTGACCATGAAACATAACTTCTAAATAATATTTATGAAACTTTTGGTATTATTGTACTGATAATGTATGTTTTGATCCAAATTTTTGGCCAATTCAAGCTTTTTCCCCCCTCACAGAAAAAAGAACTTACAATGGCCTGCCAGCCTTAATGACTCAAGTTGCCAAAGAAGAGTTAGCTAAACTCAGTGATGATATTGAAGAATGCAATGTTGTTTATCTACCTCAGGTAAAGGAAGATTTCTCTGAAAATATTATGAGTGTAAAAATGTGATGTCATAGAGCAATGAGGCAATGTTATACGTTGATTCCCTGCCAGCCTTAATGACTCAAGTAGCCAAAGAAGAGTAAGCTTAACTCAGTGAGGATATTGAAGAATGCATATACCTACCTCAGGTAAAGGAAGAATATTTGGTAAAATATATAAGATTAAAGATGCGATGTCAAAGAGCAATGAAGCAATTTTGTAGGTTGATGGCGTAATGTTATAGATTGATGGGGGTGCTGTTAGATTGATGAAGTGACATTGTACATTCTTAAGAGGACTACCTTAATTTGTAAAAAAGAAAAGAAAAGAGAAAATAACTTAAATCATTAAAAATGAGAAAGATGAAAAGTTTGCTACAATTCTTCAAAAGGAAACTTTCTAGTCTTGTAATAAAAGTATCAAGAGCCTGATATATGTAGTTATATTGTGTCAGCCTTAATATTATATGAAACAGTATTGTTAAAAAATATATTGGTTGATAAAATATGAAAGGATGTGGGGGATAGAGTTCAGAAAGATTCCTTGTTTTCCAACAAAAAGGGGAAGGGGGAGGTATGTGTGGTTAAATTAATCATTCTAAATCAAATTGGAATCTTTACACTTTAGAAGGTCACTTCAGATATGAAATTCTAGATTGCTGTTAGATTGAAAAAGCCCCATACTGTAGCTTGGTGGGGTATTCAGTCTCCAACCTTCTGATTGCAAAGTGTCATTGCTGCATTTTCCATTACCTTTATCATCTCTGCCATCAGATGGGAAGGCCAATTGCTGGTCCAAGCCGTCTGATCCGCTTCTGTATACCATAAATCATGGTATCGTTAAAATAGTTCATTTTATTTTTCAGTTGGGCTATCTACTGTCTGTGCCGTGCACGCCACAGATGGCTCAGACAAAGCAATATGAAATTCCTGGGTTAGAGTTTGTTGTAAGTATAACCCAAAGATTTATTCCTTTAAATTAAAAGTCCTGTGCAGTCTTCTGGAGCCAACTAGCAATTTGTCTCCTCATGGCCTTCACTTGCCAGCCTGGCAGATGTGTATCACTCCTGCACCTATATTGCTGCAATTTTAATACCAATGTCCGCAAATTTTCGCAAAATTCGTCAATTATTTGCCAGTGGATTTTAGGCTGTTAAATTTTATAAATATGATGACAACATAGCACAAACATGAAAATTCAATGGAAAATTGACTAAGGCAAGTCTGATTACAGTACATTTAGCCGACCAGAGTCAACAGGCTTTTAGTGTGTAGCCTTTGTAGCTTAAAACTCACCCAATGAAGAAGGCTCATTGGTTTACGGTGTAAATATGAAAAGGTCATAGTACAATGTGACAGTTAAAGCTCTGCCCTGCAATATGAATATTTATATATATCCAAACCAATCAACAGTTGTGCGATAACTTAAAATAAAGCTGATGAATGTAGTTATATTGGATAATCTCTGTCATTGTTTGCAGGCGTTTAGAGTATTTACTTGGAAAAGAGGTACATATTCAACACTTGCTGCAAACGTTAGACTTTTCCCGATTATGGCTTGCAGTAGTGGTCAGTCTGCCAACGTAGCATTTGGGTCACTTTGTGACTTCCCATACTAGGTCAGCAATATATGCCATTACAAATGAGGGCTTCTTTATCTTAAAAAACTTGGACTGTTCTCCATTTTTTGAAAGTTACATATACTCCTGAATAATTGATTTTTATGGATCCTTTGAATTTTCAAGAAGTCTGCATTTTAGGAATACTTTCATTTAGTGTCCTAAACTTGTCGAAATGCAACAATTTATTCCAGCAATCTTGCTTTGTTTTTGCAACATTTTAACAAGCTGCTAAATTTTGTTGCTAGGATATTCACACCATTGTATGCTACATGGCACACAGTGTTGTTCACTTTTGACACAGTGAAATGCTATGGTTAGGTTCATACACATGCATATATATGTTTGAAGCAGCATTCACTTCATAAATGCATGCTTGTACATAATTTCTGTCACAGTAATGTGTGGTAAAAAATAAGTACTTCATAGCCTAGGCCTAGTTCAGGGAACAAACTGTATGCCAGAGCTAGGCTTAGTTTCCTAAACCTAAGCTTACCAGAGCAAGTTACTCAAAATTAATTAAATAGATATGCAAGTTTCAAAACCTTTTTAGTTTCTTTGTGACTACCACTCGAGTGCATACACAGTTTTGTAAATATTTGACCTCTGCATTAACTTGTGCAATTTTTGTGAATCAGCCCTCAGGGAAGCAAAAATTCACATCTCCAGTTGGTCTTTTCCAAGAGCTGACTTTTGTAAGTGTCATGTTAAGGAAATTTTCAACATATGAATAACACCTTGACTCAACAGTGAATGACGAAGGAAGTATGTGTTAGGATTGTAAGAAGTCCTCACTTATTTCAACTCCAAGACAAATAATTTGCATTCTTCTGAGGATATTCCCTCATACAAAAACCAGTGTCACTGGAGTCAATTACTTGGCTATGGTGATATATATATATATGTCTACCATATATGGTCTGTTCCATTCAAAGACCCTTGAATCATTAAACTCTCCATGCATTTTGTGTCTTTAATTACAAAACAATGATTATTCTATCTCCTTTCACAGTTTCTATCCAACAACTTGGTGCATTATAAAAGTGGAAGCATGAAAGGTTTGTACTCACTTTTTTTTTCACTTTTATTTTTTTTTTCTGAATTTTTTGAAGATATTTTTAGCTTCCTTGATAGATTTGCCTGTGGATAACTCATTAATACTACATGAATAAAAGTGCCTCATTGTATACAAATTGTATTTTGTGCAAGTTCTACACCTATGAGGTATCAAAGTTTGGAAAAGTAATGCCAAAATTCAGCACAAATATCTGAACCAGGCACGTGTTTGGCAGTTTATTGTTTTGGATATATACCTTGAAACTAAATACAGAGGAGCTGGCAAATTTGTTGTCTGTTGTGTTTTATGATCAGTGGATTAAAAGTCTTTACTTTTGGTAACTTTTTGAATGTTTCAGTAAATTTTATTTTTCTAACCCATCATTTGTGTATTTCTCTATAAAAATCAAGCTGTTACCTCTTGTAGGGGGACTTACAGTCATATCCTTCGAGAGCCCTTCATAAAGCCTTTATAAATTTTTGTAGCTGGATGTTCTGGCAAGATTTTTGTTATTTTATTGGGGGTTAGGGGGTTGGTTGCATGGGTAGGAGCTGGGAGATCGAAAATCATATATATGCGATAGAAATGCTGGCATTCATCTGTTACTCTTCTTTTCTACACTATCAACTTGCTTCATTTTTTTTTTTTTGTTAAAAAAATGTAAGCTATTATACATTTACATATTTTGAAGAAATTGTTACTTTAGTGAACTCCCATCAGTGAATCTGTGCTATAAAGATATTACAAACTGTTGTAGTATTAGTATGGGGAGCTTCACTATGTACTACTGCAAACTGTACAGTAACAGAGCCAAATAACAGATGTTTTAGTGTTTTCAATAGAATTATCTAGATAAGTAAAAGTTTTGATATCTTTCAATCTTTTCACAGATCTTGATGTGCGACTTGGTGATACACATTGTGAAATAACAGGTTTGTAATTTTAGTTTAGAAAAATTCTAGGTGAATAGAAAAGCACACCCTATACACTCCGAGTTTCCTGACATTGCCTTAGACTCTTACTGAAGTGTATTTTTCAAAACATGCTAGACCAAAGATCTCGTGCACAGTCCAGTGATGGTTAGTGAATGCACTTGTGTCCTATTTAACATGTTGTGTATGCAATAGGGACTGCTTCCTTACAAGTGGCGTCATACCTTCCCATTTAGAGAAGGGTTAGGTTCTAGTTTATCAACGAAGGGTCATGCGGCTGCTCATCTCATAGAACTATCTATGGAAATGGTAACCAAGTAAATGTGATAATGTTTGAAGGTGAGGGTAACTCCAAGTCGTGAACAGACAACTCCTCTTAGACAATTCCCACTTGGGCGATTTTTCCTAATCCCCCCAGGGTGATTTCTGTCCTCCAGACAATATCCACCCAGACAGTTCCTTCCTCCACAACTCCCAACCATGACAGTAACCGGCCAGACAACTTAGCTCCCCAGAAAATTTGGAATTGTCCTCGGTTGGAATTGATCGAGGGGAATTGTCCCGGTGGTATACTCTATGTTGGGAATTTTCCAGATGGAAAGTTCCCGGGAGACTTGTCTGGGAATGGAGAAGGGGGTGGGAGAGATCATCCAGGTATATTTGCCTGTGGGGGTGTTGTGTTGTGTGGGAACCGTTCCACCTTAGGACAAACTTTTTGTCATATTTTAGGCGACCAACAAAAAGGTGAAGGACAATTGTACAATCTTGGTACTCACTTTCCTTCCTTAATGATGTTATTTCTCTTGTGATGATCATAGCACTCTTGTTTTCTATATCCTGTCAGATTGTGAAACACAGATCATGCACAAACTCCAGGATTACATCTTGAAGAAGTCTCAAGTGTTCTTCTCAGTCATGGAGTATGCTGCAGAGTTAGACTGGTAGGTTACTTGTCTGTATAGGCTATTTTTAAGACAAATGCCAACATTTTGTTTAAAGGATGCAAATAAAACCAACTCTCTTTGCTACAGCTTGTATAATTTGAGTTTAAATTGTGATAAATTGAAAAATGTCACGTTCTCTGCTTGATTAAAATGTTGCAAGTTCAGTTTTAAATGTATGTATGTAAGTAACGTTTAATATCACTAGCCAGTCTTGAGTTATCAGTATTCAAGTCATTTTCAGGAGTGATGTGAAAACATTAGTCTTTGACTTGAATGTCCATGTTATGGTTGAATGCTTAGATTAGTGTTACCGTGCCTTTTAAGAAGATTATACATCCTTTACAGTTATTGTTTTTGTAGAGGGCAGTAGACATATTTAGACCCAAAGATATTATAAGCATAGATTCCAAACTTAAAATGGGCCAGTGAATCCCCAGTGGAGAGAAAATATCAGAGGCAGAAGTGCTGATCACTGTTCTGTCGTTTTGAAAACATTTACAGAGAAATGTATTCTGCCCGTATAGAATGTGTTGTAAAACGGCATGAATGGTAATTTCTTTCAAAAATATAATTTTCTGTAACACATACTTGTTTTGGTATGGAGATCACCGAAGAGAACGGTGCGTGTCAAATGCCCACTTCAGCCAATTTTGCTTCTCTATGAGGAGTCACTGAGTGTAACAGTGTAATTATAGGAGTTTAGAACCTATTTTTATACTATCTTCCTGTAGACCCTTGCAAGATATACCACGTTTTCCATGAAAACAAATATTTAGCCATAGTCTGTATATAATATTACAGTGTTTCTGTATTCTACAATTGTTTGCTTTTCCCCAAAGATGATGAAATTTTGTAAGAATGTTGTGAGCTTCATATTATAAGTGTGTTTGAGATTTTTTTGTGACAGATCAGAATTTTATGCACTTTAAGATCTCATCATAATTACTGCAAAAGGGAATTTACACAAATTCATGGTAGATTATTGCTCTTTAATTTTTTTTTCCTTCAGCCTCCTTGCTTTGGCTTCTGCTGCTAAGGACCTCAACTATATATGTCCAAACCTCACACTAGATAATGTCATTGAGATAGAGGGTGGCAGACACCCCTTGCAAGAGATTTGCATTACTCCTTTTGTTCCAAATAATGCAGTATCTAACAGTAAGGAAGGCAAGATCAAATTCTTGACTGGACCCAATGCTAGTGGGAAGAGCGTATACTTGAAGCAAGTAAGTCAGTCCACATAACAGTGATGATTTGCCATAGGGTGGGGAAGAGAATGCTATTTTAAGATGAAATTTTGAAAGAATTGGATTCTGCAAGCATTATAACAAATGAGGAGAGCTCAGATTAACTCCTTTTTTACTGCAAGTGCATATAGGAATTGTTAATGGGAGAGGGAAGGCTGATTAGGTATTGCACACTTTTGGGAGGAAGATGATGCTTTTCTTTCTTTGGGGTGGGGGGGGGGGTTCATATCACAGGGGAAGTGGGGAAGTGCTTTGTGTGTGAGTCTGGAAGACTCAATGATTTTATGGGTGTTGGGAATAAGATTGGAAAATTTTGCTGAAATGTACGATAGTTGTCGCTGGATACATGTGAGCTCTGGCTTAAATTTTCAGATTAGAAAATTGATCCAGTGAGTTGGTGGAGGAAAAATTTGATGAAACATCTGTGCATAATAAAAGTTACATTTTTGGGGTTTTGCATTTTGCCTTGAAACATTATTTACATTGTATCACTGTAGTATTAGATGAGAAAGCTATTTATTTCTCCTTTTTCAGATTGGACTGATTTGTTTCATGGCTCACATTGGTAGCTTTGTGCCAGCAGACTGTGCAACCATTGGTATGCCAGATGGTATCTATACAAGGATTCATACCCAGGAATCTGTATCGGTTGGACTGTCCACATTCATGATTGACCTAAATCAGGTCAGTTTTATCATTAAAAATTTAAAGTTGATCAAAGTAAGTCCAGTTTAGAAAAAGTAGTGTGATAAAGGCTATAAATATGAAAGTACTTATCAGTTTAGGTCTTTGGATTCCAAAGTGGTCTGTGTAGGTTTCCATTTTATGTGTACAACCACAATTTCTGTATCAAATGATCATTCCACCAGAAACAGTTTTACTTTTTTGTCACATGACCCGATTCTGACATGCTCATTGAAGTGAGTGGACTCTTCATTAAGAGTACAACAGGACAAAGCTTGTCCACTCACAATGGACCAATGTAAGGTGGGTCTGACTGGGCTTGTCAAGTTGTCTGTATTTTGAGTATTAGGCACTGGTTTTATACATATTTCTAACTTTCAATGGTTTGCCTCTCATCTTTAAACGTACAGTTGGAGTGGCAATGTACACATAATATGGCAGGCTACATAAAATGCAGTGCATAAGCGTTCAGTGTTTAGGATGTGGAGTTTCTTTTTAACACACTATGTACACTTCAATGCAAAATGCAATCCTTCGTAATCAGAATTGTCTCGTGAATATGCATAGTATTCATCTCAAAAGAGGATCCTCTAAATATTCTCCTAGGGTTTTTTTTTAAGCAATTAGAGTAATATTTTAGGTGGGTTGGGATTAAATTCACCAGCTAGGTCATAGAAAGGACCATCCATCTTCATTTCCTCTTTACACGAGAGAACAACACATGCACTTTCTAATGACCCCCTTTGCCTCTTTTTTTTCAGGGCATACTTGTGATAGTGTAAAAAATACTCATATCTGTGACCAAAAGTAATTATCATTTATTACACTTTGACAAAGGTTACATGGCTCTTTGTCCTTTGTTCCCCCTGCCTCCTCAAGCATTGTTTTGTTTTACTGTGAAAATGATGCAAAAATGTACCATTCCTTTGTGTTGGCAGTGTACCATTGTCACATCTGAAATGAACTAAATGAAATAATTTTGTATTTTAGTTGAAATGCCTAATTGGAAGTCACCTGACATGATGTTAAATAAAGCTGTATGCCTTTATGCATTTATCATTCTTTGTAGTTGCTTATATCCATAAAATAGCTAGATCTGATAATTTTTTCCGCAGATGGCTACAGCTTTGAAGAGTGCCACCACTTCTTCTCTAGTGATCATAGATGAGTTTGGTAAAGGTACTGATGTAACAGATGGAACATCCCTACTGGTTGCAGTACTCAGACATTGGTTAGCACAAGGAGAGAAGTGTCCTCATCTATTTATATCAACACACTTTCACAGTATTTTGAAACAGAACCTGTTACCAGAATCATCTCAACTGAAATGTCAGGTATTACATTGTAAGACTCTTATTTAGTTACTTCAAGCTTAGCTTGAAATATCTTGAGAGTGTTTAAAGTGTACCCCAATGTCTAAATATTTCAAAAATGCTTGTTATGAAGCTTAGAAAGTGAATACAAATAATTCAACTCCCATTTTCATCTTCATATTTCATCCACAGGCTGAGATATAATATGTTGAAGTTATGGACTCAATTCAAAATGTTAGATTGGACAATAATTTGTGATGTCCTTCTTGTACTACTCAGATTACCATCCCCGTTTTCTTTTGTTCTTTTGAAATCCACTGCACCTTGTGCCAAAATGTGGTCACTATCTAATTGTTAAATGGTAGCATGACTGTACAAACCATCTCCCTGCCACTTGTTATACAAGAAACAAGTTAGCTTTTTAAGGTCAAATAAACGTTTCAGTTTTAAAAAGAAACAAAGTAGGTAATGGTAGATGTACAAGAAGGACATCACAGATTATTATTATATGTCAAATTAAGTGAATAAATTTCAACATTTTATGTCTATCTCGCTCCTCATCACCTCCTATTTACATATGTAATTCACCAACTTACCTGCAAGTACCATCTGGCATAAAATGTTAGCACCGGGATGATGCCCTCCCTCTGCTAGAGGGCTAATTGGCAGAAACACTCTTCCTTTTGTCATCATGCCCTACATCAAGCAAGACATACTTGTGCCACTGTCTGGTGTTTCAGCCATGGAATAAGATTTGAAAATGAGAATGAGATGCGTTTTCCAACCTTCGTAGGATGTATAATTGTAGAAGTAAATTTCAGGTATACTTAAACAGAATATTGTGCAAGGTCTGTAAAAGTCAATATGCTTTTGGTTTGATGGAGAGATAGCTTTGGAGTCATTCACAAATTTGATAAGCAATGGTAGCATCTTAAGTGTAGGTGTATTGAAAGACTCTAGCTAGTGTGGACTCATGAAGGAACCATGTCAAAATAGCCATGCTGCAGCTGACTCAACCAAGCTGCAGCAGCTGTAGCCATGCATTGTTACTATTCACATTACAATATCAGTATTTAATTATTCCTGTTAAAGACCATTTCCAAATATCAAATACACAGGATTGTGGGATAAAATTTTGGTGTGCATTGTTTTTTGCCACAGTATAAATGCCATTGACAAAAACCAAGTGCATCAATACTCTATCCCACATTCCTTTGTAACTGCTATTTGGAAAAGGGTCTATTGTAATGTGTGTAGCACCAAAGCCTAGCAATGTTTGTAAGTATCAGTGTTTTGTTTCTGTATCTGATGAAACATTTTCATTCATTCTTAGCATTTTGTGAACATTCTGTTACACACTTTATCTGTTTGAACAAATATAAGAAAAATTCAACTGTATGAACTAGCTTTCTATCTATTTTCTAGACCATGGAGGTATTACAGAATGACAGTGAGATGGTATTCCTGTATCAGCTGGTTGAAGGCCAGGCTACTTACAGCTATGCCAGTCATATATCATCTATGGCAGGATTGCCAGATGAACTAGTAAACAGAGGGAAACAGGTGAGTTCATCTTAATTGTGTGGCCAAGTATAAACAGTGGCTGCTTACTAGAACATTGGGCAAGCTGCAGTCTTGAATAAAACTGTTGGAACACCTCCCAGCATTGTGTCGTTTATGATGTCATGCACAATTTATGAAACCCCAGTACCCCAGTTAACCCCCCTCCCGTAGTATAGTACACCCCCGCCCGTCATACAATTTTTGTGTCCAAAAGAAAAGAGTGCTGCCTTAATTGATTTTATTATCTCCGATGTATTGTACGTGGGAGCGGGGTGTTCCAATGAATTTTGTCCAAGATTGTAGATGGTCCATACCACTTTCCTGTACAAAGTACTGGGTAATTGATGATAATTGTATTGTCTTTTGCAGTTTATATGTTATAGAAAGGACTGTAATCATTCTTAGGTTGTTCTGATGTTTTTGTAGGTTGCTGAGCTGATTAAGCAGAACAAATCTATCCCTAGAGTGGATCAAGAGAGTGCAGAGAGTCAGTTACTGAAGTATAAACAGATAGTAGATAATTTTCTGGCTGCAGATATTGGTAGAGTAAACCTAGAGGAATTCTTCAAGGAGAAGATCCTTCCGATGACTGATGAAGACACTGATGTGGAGGGTAGGGAAGAATGATACTTGTGATTTATTCATCAAATCAGATGAAAATCCTCACATTTTGTTTTGCAGTGTGTCACGTTCTTGTCTCGAGACATATATCATGCATGATATCATGTCACTAGGTTAGGGAGGAGACATGAAATAAAGGTAGGGTTAGAAGTCTCATGACTTCATATCATGCATGATATTCATGTGTCGATTGGGTAGAAACTAGGGTTGTCATGAGGTGCTCTAGGCGAGATATTTGCTGGCTGTAAACTGGAGTACACAGGTTAGGTGGGTGTTAAGGTACATGTGTACTTATTTGATTTTGTGTGGTTAGAATATGAAAAGGGTGGCAGGTTCATACACAGGTGAAATGAAGTTTTGAATTGAACCTAAGCCTGTTAGGAGGTACTCCACAGATAAACATCATAGACCTTATTCATTTGCTTTTTTATGTTATCTACTTGACAACTAGTATCCCTGCCCCTTAAAAGACATGCTACATGCACTGTACACATACATATGTCATCTAGTCTATGATACTGCAGTAATTTCTTTTGTCATTGCTTTTGACTTTCTAGAAGACATGCAGTAGGAATACATTGTTATGAGTATGAGTACAAGTGCAGTCTCTGGTTGTGAGTGGAGTACAAGTACACATCTTTTTCATGAGTACGAGTACAAAATTTTGCACTAGCCCAGTGCATAACTTTCGAAATCTGTGATCGTGAGTATGAGTACAAATCCATTCTCACAAATACGAGTACAGGCAATTGTGCAAAACTGTGAGCATGAGTACATACTACAAGTCTACTTTGCTCAGCATACTGGACATCAATTTAAGCAAGTTTAGAATGTAAAACTTATGTTCTGCATAAAAATAAAAAAGATGCAGTGTTATCAGAAAGTGAAGATTGCCTGACTGAAAACTTAGAGGCTTAAGAAGCATTATGATCACTAAGAGTAGACGGTTGCTGGCCTGCTTCAGAGATTTCTCTTGATATCCACAAATAGATTAGAACACATTACAAAGATGAATTACCCAATGATGTAATAAAATTTCATCATTTACAGCTTAAACAAGTAACAGAAGTCCTACAGCAGAAGTTCTTGAAAAGTTTGATCATTTATAAAATTTATGAAGAGACTCGACTCAGGCTGAGGGTGCACTTCTGTTTCTATTGCCCTGTTAGGATTAAAGGTCTGTTTATACAAGTTCTGGTGACTTGCCAGGAAAAAGGCCTGATTTGACTAAGTAGTTGAAGAGTAGGATTCACCAAGGAAAGATCAGTTGGAATTATTTTAATATCTTTTATGGTTCTCAAGATATAACTCTTCAAAGTTTTAACATTTCAGAAGTAATTCATTGCCTATGCAAAAATAATGATGTGTAGTGTTGCACAGAGTTGACATAGCTTTTATGAACCCTTTATTAATTTTCTCTTAATCACTCATGGAATAGTTACAGTATGGTTAGTTACACTGATATTTTTCAAGGACACAATTTTAACTTTCAAAATAAATCCCTCAGGACATACTTATGTTACAACTGTCCTTGAATAGCAGGTTGAAAAACCACACAATAACATACACCATATTTGGCTAGTCCCTCTCACAACATTGCAAAGTTGCATACATAACTCATGTTTATTCATGATAAAAGTGTGAAAATAGAAATTTACCTGGAAATTGGTCAATTTTTGATGGATTTTGATGGGAATTATGGCTGTTTTCTAGATTTTGAATACTTTTTACACCAAATATCCAACTATGTCATTTTAATGTCATCAGACCTTTAAAATAGATCAGTTATTAATCTGTAGTTCAAGTTAAGATATTGATGTGCACTCTTAATGTCTCAGCTCATATATGAATAAACATCTGATAAAATATTTAATGTATTGATATGGGTATTAAAATTACCAGGAGCTAATTATGCTAATGAGATGGATTGTTAAGGAATTAAGTTGCTCAAGGATATGAAACACATTTCCATGGGTATTGAAATGAGTTGGGGCTAATGGACATAACAAAGAATAACGTTCCAGCGTTTAATGTATTCTCATGGGTGTTGGCATGACTAGCAGCTATTTGATATAAATAGGACCTGATTTTTTAATGTTTTGAATTGATAATTAATATATTGTTATGATATTTATGTTACTAAAGCATTGTTTCAATATAAGTATTAGTAATGAATATTCAATTTATGACACCAGCATTTTCAGATATGTAATATATTAATTCAAATGCTAACCATGAATTTAATTCTACATTTTGTTGCAAATAAAACTCTCTTTGTTTTAACAATATCAATGTTAGGCTGAATAATTGATTTGATCATAAAGGGACAACTCTCCTCAGATAGTTTTCCTCTGAACAGTCCCCCCCCCACACCCCCGATAATTTCCATCCAGACAATTCCCAACCCCAGACAATATCCACCCATGACACGTACCTCTCAGACTTCTTCCCCCACCAAAGAATGTGGAATTTTCCTGGGTGGAAATTGTCTGGGAGAAACTGCCCTGGTTGGGAGTTGCCTGCAGGTGAATTGTTCGGGTTGGGATTGGGATTGCCTCAGGGTTATTCACAGGGGAATTTTCTGGGTAGGAAGTGTGCAGGGAAAATTGTCAAGGTACTGGTTTTTCATGGACAGTAAGTTGGGTTTTCAAATACAACATGTTAATGATGCTTAGAGTTTTCAGAGCTATTGTCTGACCAGTTGCTGACAAGAAGGTACGGTAATGGTTTGATTATTTATTTGTTTTTCTTTTTTTGTTTTCATCCGAAAATCACCTTCCTGTCAGTAAGAAATAGTTCCATTCTTTTTGTTTTGGAGTTCACTTCTGTGTTCCGTGTATATTATTTCCCATGTTAAAATTCATGTTGAAAATGTTTATTAGTGCATTGAATTTAATGACCTTAATAAAGTGATTGTTCTTTCAACAATGTGTCTTGGATGAGTTGTTTTTGTCTTCAAATTTAGTTCTAACATTAAACAGACAGTGGTAATCCTAGGGCCAGGTTTATGGTTGTTGGACAAGCAGAGCTAGGCCAAGGGTCACTATATTCATACCAGGGTCCCTCACACTTAACAATTATGACTTGCAATAAAATGTTTTCCCATAGGTCTTTTAGTTAGCTAAGTAAGGGAAACAGTTTTTTACATAGATATATAAAGCAGGTTTTAGCTGGTGGGAAGGGATAAAGGGGGTAAACACCATTTAATACCACTGTATCACATTCAAAAAACATGTCATCATTTGAATGAAGTGTTTTCAAGAAGTGAATATGTGAATAGATCACAAAAGAAGGCTATGAAACCAGGGGCATCCCTGAGGATGGTTGAATGGGGCCAAGGAGGGGGCTGCTGGACACTTTCCTGACAAGGGTTACATTCCCCCAAAAAATGACATGTCACAAGTGAGTGGAGAACTATCTTCATAGAATACTTTGTCAACTCTGCCAAAGGACAGTTGAAGTGGATGGAGTGCTTTGCAAACAGAGGAGTCCATGGGCTGTCATATAGGACAGGCATGATCCAGGAGTAATGTAATGGAATGAATCCATGAGAAAAGTTCCCCGGATGCTAATTAATCATGAAAATGGGGACAATTGCATCATGCATCTGACCTTTAAATGACACTGTGAGCACAACGCTCTTCACAGCCATCGAAACCAGTCTGAGAGAAAATCGGCGTGAGCACCTTGCAAAAGAATGAGAGAACATAGAAGATAGGATTAATGGGTACTGATTTAAAATGTTGAGTATAGCATGAAGTCATAGTCAACATCACTGCATGAGATCCTCTTGATGTCCGTACTCTAAACTTCACTGGAGTTTTGCTGCCAGGGCAGCTCGTGTGTGTTGTTGTGCTAATAATTTTGTGTGTGAAGCACACCAAAATGTTTGCATTAGAAATCATTGACAATGGAAAATATTACATGCAGGTGAGCACAGATATATTTTCAATTTTCTAACAAAATATGTCTGCTAACATTGCCACTTTGAATTGAAAATCTTCATAAAGGAAGAGAAGATTAACTAGCCCTGCTTCACATATACAATGTGTGTCCCT
>WURT03641652.1:0-19941 GCA_009936505.3 Holothuria glaberrima | reverse complement strand
TACTTGTGTGTGGGCTAAGCTTATTCTAACATGACATTAGGCTGTACTAGTTCGGCCTAGCCTAGGCTAGGCATGTATAAACTAACGTTATGCCTTGGCTAGGCAGGGCATGCACGTGTAACCAC
This sequence comes from Holothuria glaberrima, assembly GCA_009936505.3. NCBI lineage: Eukaryota > Metazoa > Echinodermata > Holothuroidea > Aspidochirotida > Holothuriidae > Holothuria > Holothuria glaberrima. The sequence continues at coordinate 19,816 of WURT03641652.1, read as the reverse complement.
ACGGACATGGCAACAACTGCAATGAAGTATTATACCTGTACCAATACCTGAATCCTACGTGGACTTCCACATCTTAAAGACTTTCAAGTGACCAGTACTGTTGACATAACCAGCCAAGGTCTAGCTTAGGCTAACCTATCATCGTTAGGGCTAGCCTAACATTACTTGATTTTTTCTTCACAAAATGACACAGACAGAGAAGCCAGGTTAAACGTTAGTATATTAGGCGAATGCAGTCCGATTTTTTTACCCTGGCATACATGATCAAACCAATCTCATCCTCAAGGGTCATCACTAACCAACAAAGCTGTCCAATACGATGGTGGTGCTTCTCTATGTGTTGTTCATCGAAACTGAGATCTCTTGTCGCCCCGGACTAAACTCGACTTGACCCACCTAACAGATAAAAAAGCTGGACCACGAGCACGCAGGCATACGTTCATTACAAAATGATAACGCGTACGACGTATGCATGTACGTTCGACCCACTTCGTACAAGCTCGAGAGGTAGCCTATTCTTTCAATTACCAGATTACGTGCATACATAGACCAACATACAAACAGAAACGGACAGGATGCCAGAAACAAATGTAGCGTGGGAGTAATACATGGGATGAGGCAAAGTTTTTAGGCATATGTACGAAGCTAGAAACACGAGCACTTGTGAGCAGAACGATTCAGTTACAACTAAACAAATAACGGACAGATAAAAAATAAAAAGGCAAACTACCGAAAATGCATATCCGCGGCATTAGAAAAATTAAAAATGCAACGCACTGATTGAAAACGCGGAAATTCGCGGAAACGCGGAACTCTCACATCCCTGACTGGTGCACAGTATACACCTGCAGTAAGTACAAATGTATTATTACAACAAACACCTAAGATCCTGCTTCCTAAAGAATTGTAGGCCCTGGGAAAAAACATTCTCTAGTGGTATAGTTGCAACTTAGGCCAAAAACTCTAGATGACCAATGATCCAGCCAAAATACTTCACTACCGAATACATCACTACAAAGGTATCATTATGTCAAACATTCAATATTCACTGTTACAAAAACCTAAGGAAAAGAAGTTTTTTTTTAGTGTTTTCATAAAAATGACCCAAAATGACCGCTAGACCATCACTACGGACCTCAAATCCCAAAACACTACAAAGAAGCACTACCAAATTATAATCAACCTTCACGACTGTTGTGTCATGAAAACCTTCTGAAAATATCCGTTTTTAGTGTTTTCATAAACTGACCCTTAGATGACCACTAGCTAGCTGACCCATATTCCTGGACATCCCGCAAAATACCCCGGTGCAGTGTCATTACAATCTGATAATTATCAAAACCGGTACCATAAAATCTAAAATCTTCAGTAAAAGAATTACATTGGTTGATCATGAAATGACAGAAAATGACCAAAATGGTCAAAATGACCACCATTGATCACTGAAAATTAGGCCTACTGAACATCCCAAATGAAGAACATCCAAAGGATTTCTGACAAACACTTATCACAGTGTCATTCAATCATTACAAAAGGGAGAATTTCTTATGTATGCAAAAAATGACCCAAATTGACCCCTACATGACCTTTGACACAAAAACCCTGACCACTACTGATAACCTACTACTCATCCATCATTGTGTCAAAGTTTCAAAAAAATCGGCCAATGCATGTGTTCATAGCGTATATCTTTGAAGGAAGTTGTTTGACAGAGATAGGTGAGGATGCAACACATAGTACAGACCTATACACTGTAGGCCTGCTGTACAGTAGCGTAATGGCACTGTACGATCACAATAGCTCACACCAGTGTACTGATTATTTGCTCAAAATATTCATATTTTATCCATTAATTACCATTCCTGAAAGAAAAAATGTAGAAATGTTTTTGACTTTCCAAAAGGGAAGATAGAGTTCAGAAATCACCGGGACGATCTTACAACGGAGCTACAGCTCCCTACATAGGCCTAGTGCATACACTCTCTCTATTGCAGACAACACGGGTCTCCCATTCATGTATGAAAGCCAAAATGATCGATCGTTGTAATTTGTTGAAAATAGACCAATCGGCCCAGAACCCCCAAAATATTTTCTTCACATGTGCAAAAGACCCTTGTTAAATTATCCACACTGTTTATGCATCCTTTATTGCAACGATCTTCCCTAACAGATCTTTTCTCTCTAAAAGGACCCTCAACTTTTGCTGTATCCTAACATGTAATATATATTAATCCTAGAACATAGGCTACACACCAACACGTGTATATACCGACTGGTTACGCAGCTAATTGTGGTCGTTGAGCGATGTCAGGGGGTTATTTTTGAAATAAGTTTCCCAGTAGTATGGACTGTTTTCATTAACTCTTTGATTAATATTAAACTTTAAATGGAAATGTCATTTGGCTACAGAATGCCTGTGACATCGTAACTTTGCCCATACTTTGCCCAAGTATATTTAAAGCCATAAAAATTTGACACTAGATTACCTGGTAAGTCTAATATGAACTCTGCAGGAATACATATTACTTCAGCTTCCTGCAGCCCCGCTCTTATGCTACGTACACCTTTAAATCATCACACATGAGAAAGTGCTCTTTCATTTAGATAGGAATTATACAATGTGACCAAGACAGATCGGAATGGCCCGTTATTCAATGAAAATACTGAAGATTTTTTTGAGATTGTTTGATAAATTCAGTTCACATTTTGTTGAAAAGAGATATGTTTTCCAGGCTGTTTCTGGAAATTTCCAGGCTCTGTGGTCGAAATTCCAGGTTTTTAAGGCCTGGAAAATGAGTAACCTGAATTCCATGCTTTTCCAGCTTTTCCAGGCCCTGTACGAACCCTGCAGATACTGTATTGTCAATTTGTACATAAAGCTAGTCAGCTGCTGTAGCAGTGGGAAACTATCATCCTGTATAAGTACACAGTAGAAAACTAGTTAGATGAGGTTTAACACCTCAGTTTCTAACCAAACTAGAAAACTAGTAAACTGAAATTAAATATCTGAGCAAGTGAGCATAGTTTTACTGATTGCTCAGGACAAAATACAGTACAGCACAAGAACTTAGGATCATTTTTGCTGAAGAAATATCACGCTTTTTGAAGCAGGACCAAGAAGCTAACACCTTGTGGTAGAAGTATCCCACAATTTCAATAATTACTGATAGATACAGAGGCCATTGACTTTCTTATCTTTTCCAATAGCCTTGTTGAACCACAAAATGACGAAGCCACACTGGCTTATGTGACCTTTCTAAAAAAAGGACTGCCACATAAAATATTTTTTTGGCCTTAAAGCTCTTTGGGTGTACAGTACATGATCTTTAAACAAACATGGCAAAAACAGCCAGGAGTTAAGCGATTTGCGGAAAATGGACAAAATTTTATGAAAATCATGGTACAATACAGAAAACGTGAAAACTTGAGAAGACAAAAAAATTTCTTAAGAGCGATTTGAAAAAAAATTCAAAGTACATAACTTAAGAAATTTCTCACCATTTTCAGACAAATTCTGTCATTTAAGTCAACTCAATTGTACTCCAAAACTCCATAAATTCACCAAAAATGTAAACACTCCACACAATCTGGAAGTTCCATTGAAAATCATAATACTGTATAGCCTGTTCACAAAGCATATGAATGTTGTATTATTGCGCTGAATCCTAACTTTACACAACAGACATGGATTTTGACAAAATGGAAATCTATGCAAATTTAGAAAATGGATTATAAAACAGCAGTTGGCATTAACAAAATGGTAAATTTCTGTCTTACCTTAGCCTTACCTTCCTGCTAGTTCATTTCCATACCTGGAGTCAGCCTTACAATTGTGTATAATTTGTTGCAGAGATGATTGTTTACTGTAGCAACTCAATAATGTCATACATCCCTGGTTGAAACTGGAAAAAGTTTTGTTTCCTCAATAACCAATTAAAATTAGCTACCCAGGGAAGTCCTGAGTATTATCAAAATCATTCTGCTGCCAATGAAGCAAGGGAGACTTATAGCAAGCTGCTTAGGAAGTGAGTAGAGTGCCATCTGGGGTTCATTCTTTACCAAGAGTTATTCCCCAGTAGATGAGCTAGTAATAGCAGTGATAAGTACAAGTGAATTAGATTCATTTCACAATGCAGATGAAGCATTCTCTACAAATGATGACAAAATAACAGACATATTACAGGTACTGTAGAAATGGACTGATAGACTGATCAACTCAAAGACAGACTGACTGACCAACCAACTGACAGACATACATACATACAGACAGTACATGCAAGATGAAGCTAAAGAAGGACAGTACATGGTAGAAAGATGAAGCTAAAGGAGGATTACAATCTTGAGACCAGGTGATATATTTCATCATTGCACTTTGTGTGGGCGTCATCACCACCTCAAGATGGAATAATAACTGGCTGGGAAAATCTCCGGCTCCAGTAAATATGCTTCCAAAGCAAATTCATGTCTTTCCAAATTCAACTCGTGGAAAGTGTGAAAATGGCTACTTCTACAGAAATCAATGGTAATGAGTTCCTAAAATATACCTTCACCTTTAGGGTCCTAATTTAGGGCACTAAAGTACTTACACCTTATCCCACTATGTGCAATGCAATATCATTAAACACTGTCGATACTGTACATGTATGCAGGTCTGACACTGGTTCATATACTGTGTATACTGTAGTTCAGTGCCTGCACATTGATTGATTGCAAAATGTATCAAATGATAAAGCAATCTCCTTGCAAAATGATATTGCAATTTGCAATATACATCTGTACTCTGTACCACAGCTCAGAGTTTGATTTATCACAAAAGTGAGGAAAAATCATTGGCAGATTCTTCCTCCACATGATCTTCTTGCCATGTTATGGATGTGAACAGTACAGTGCAGTACAGGTACATAACAGGTACAGTAGTGCTCAAGAGAACTGCCAAAGAAAATCCTGTGACAGGTTTAATGAGTAGTACACCTAGGAATAACAGTACTTCTGTGTGGCATCACATTTTGCTACCCAGCTCACAAATGCTAAAATGTGTCTCTGTGGCAAGTTTTTGGTATGTATGGTAAGTGTAATAATACTAAGGATTTTGAATGATTTTATGACAAAGAAATCACATTATCTCAAACTTGTCATCCATGATTTAAGTACTAAATTACAATTACATAGTCAAGTTTCTAAAGACAAACCGGCTCTTTACTAACACTGTAATATTCCTCAGCTGTCAATATCTTATGCAGCTTAAAACACACACAATCACATAAACCAAGGACATGAGAATTCTATTGAATTTCCTTCTGAAGACCTGAAATCCATTGTTTAGGTCCTCAGTCTGAATGCCAAACAAACTCACACACACACACACATATACACACAAAAAGAAAAAAAGATACTTGTACACAATGCCATGAGGCCTCTAGTTCACAGCTGTCATGTTTGATGTGAAATGATAATTAAGGGTGGGCTATGCCACAATATTTCTGCCCTCCAGCAACATTATGGGTCCAGCCCAATTATTAAGCTCTGCAAACCTAACTCCCCTCATGGTAATATTGTATATACTGATAAACTGTAGCAATGGCTTAAGTCCATGTCTGTGAAGTGAATGAAAATTGCAGTGTATGCAAAGGGTGTGAGTTTTTCCCTACAGACAGTAGAACTTTACAAACTAATACAAATTTACAAAACAATGCCAAGATGCACTCGATTTGATTCATCATGACATCTTACCTTGACTATAAAAGTCCCGAGAAAAATAAAGTGAAATAATGCTAAAATTTCAGTTGAGTTTTGCCTTTAAATGCACTGAAAAGATGGTGGATACCACCCTTAATACGGTAGTGGTGTTAAGTATAGGTTTGGTAAAATCATGAGGAAAGTTCAGATTTTGGATAAACAGGGTTTGGATAAATCAGGTTTTACTATACACCTGTATATCAATTGAAAAAGTATCTTTTCCCCCTGCTAAGTTTCTTTCTTGCTCTCATCTCTGTTGGATTTAGTGTTCAACCGATCATCTGTTAGATACTCGGCATCGGAATGATTATCGCACAATCAGTAAATAATCGGCATCGGTAAAATTTTTTCATTGCACCGATTACCAGCACCGATTACCACCACCAATTATTTAAAAACTGAAAAGTGGCTCAAAAACACTTAAAAGCTTCTGCAAAAAAACTTTGTAATCCCCAAAACAAACATTTCTTAAAAGTTCCCGCCCAAAATATCGGCATTGATACTCACAAAACTAGCCAAATTTAAAGCTCCCTTAATGACAGCGAGGATCGTAATTGTTGCCGTTAACTTCTAGTGCAGCACAGTTTAGGTGCGTCAAGGGCACACAGTATTACCTATGCAGTGTGCATGCTACAGACAATGCTGCACATCTTCATACAAATTGTACAGACGATGACTTCGCTACGTTTTTTCAAGCTTCAGTGCTATAACCATATCACCAGTACACATTTGGTGCACGTACTGTTTTGTAGCAACTAGAAATTTGGAAACTCTAGGCTCATTAACCTGCATAAATTATGCCAATTCCCACATTCCTTTCGTTAAGTTTTTAATTATCGGTAATACAGTACCCACATGCATACGTGTGATTGCCTTAGTATGTGATAGGTAACTCAAGAAAGTTGCTTGAGAAGTTGAGGTTCACCTACGCAAGTACACCGAGTATGGTGTATACGTAATACATAATGCAAGACTAGTGCATTGCCGGTTATTACGTAGCGCATTGGTCATGAACGAAAGAAGGGAAACGCCCCCCCTGTAAATTCGCGCACCACTGGCAACCCAGTCTTTCGATTACGGGAATTTATCGGGAATAACTTTCGCATTTTATTTGGAGAATCTTTTAAAATAAGACGTAAGTTTTGGGCAATACACTTTACAAAAAATAATTTATATCATACTGTAAATAAACCATGAGATGCCTCCATCAGGTAAACTGAGTGAAATTTTTGTGGCCCTGAAGTGCTAAGGTAGTTACAAATTTTTCGCATCAAACTGGGTGGATAGGCTACTATACAGCACCACTACACTCCAGTACAGAACATGTATACGGAATCTTGTGACGTAATCGGCAAATGAAAACAGGCAGACCAACAGATCGACAGACTCTTTGTCTAACGTTAGGCCTGTGACATCGTAGGCAAACAAGTATATGAGGTTGATTTTACCTCAGTATTTCGAGAGGAAATAATACAAAAAACTAATATTTCGTTCTTAGAATGTACAGAACTGTTCATAATATAGTTCAACTCCAATGTGAAGGTTGTCATCATGCAGTGTGTGTACAGTGCTAGCTTAGAGATAGGTGATAGACAGCAAGAAAACATGACCTGCCCATACATGTTAATAATCGGTGATTGGTAATCGGCATCAGCCCGATTATGTTATGGAATAATCGGTAATTACCAATTACTGAATAATCAGTCAAACACTAGTTGGATTCAGTACCACTTTACTTGTATGGTCTTTAATCCAAGAAGTTTTGTAAAGATTTCTGACAGTACAGTAATTTCTTTTAAAACTTTCCCCTGCATCAATCAAGTCTTTTATCATGAAACAACATATTGATACTCATCTAAATTAGGGATCCAAATTTTTGGTTCTGGGAGGAACCAGATTTTGCCGGATAGTATTTCAACATCCATACCTTTTGACATTTGCAAAAAGTGGGTCCTGTGATATAAGTTGACAACTTTGAATTTGTCTTCATTGTTAGCTCTATCTGTTTTGGACATGCTTATAATGTCTGTAAGACTACACAGTGGATGTTGAGTCATTATCAGTGCCACAATGAACCAGGACCAGCAAAACTTAATGTTACATGGAGAGAAAATAAGAAAAACTTTTGCAAAGATGTTAAACTCATCTGTGAAGCTTCCCCTAGATTTTGATGATGAAGGTAATTTTGGCTAGAACACGAGAAAAATCCAGCTGGATTTTGTCAAAGATCCAGCCGAAACTAGAACTGGTTAATTTTTCATTATCTAACTAGCTAGTCTGGCTGGACCAGATATTTGGTGAATCCCCTAATCAAAATAATGTATCCTCCAATAATAAATACTTAAAAGCAAATATTTCTTACTGGCAATGATAGGAAACCTACAGAAAAGGTCATTCTGCCAGACTGTTTGTTTCAAAGATAAATCACAAAATGATCAAGTCAGTGCAACTTTAAAACACCAGCAGAATGAATACTAGAATCACATTGACAATCTGTTTCCATACTTTCCTAGGACAAAAAGTTAACTTGCAGCCTCAGGGCATGCAAAATGAAGATGTCCAGAACAGAAATGAAGGTTTGAGTTTCTTTTTCTGACCCTAAGACTTTCAATAAACCAAAGCAATCCTGAAAGCTCAAAAAATTCTCAAACGACACTTTTATTTCATCTGCTGAGGCACCCTAAGGTAAAGAAATCCACTCGGCACGTCAGAGGATGGTGTTAGATCTATAATAAGTGGTTGCTAATTTCTTTTATTTGATATCTTCTTACAGCTCCAATAGAATAAAGGCCCCGGGGATTTGTTTTGGAAGAGGGAACTAAAAATATCCTCAACATAACCTGCAAATGGTCCACTGAATTGTATGGTAAACAAATTCAAAGTGGCATGTCTACAGAAAACAAGGAATAACATTTTGTAAGAATGTTAATGTTCCATGCAGTAAGCTAATCTTCAAAATGCTTGGGAATGAGATTTTGGACCTCATCCTAATAATGTGGTAAATAATGGCACCCTCACTTGTAATGTGGACATGAGACAGTGGAAACTACAGCTGACACAATTGATACATAAACCAGAGGCATGGTAGTTTGAAAATAATGCTGTCTGTTGATGCAACTAAGGTCCACATTAAAAGTTTTCTTGAACCTAAAGTCTAAAATTTTAAAAACGTGTACCACACTGCTTGAAAAATGAATTCAAACTGTCCAACTCCCATTTTCTGCCCCAAGCAATAAAATGGTAAATCTTTATCACTCAATTTAAAATGGTATATTGCACAATAATTTGTGATGCCATTCTTGTAAGTACAAAAATTACCGTCTTTGTTTTCTTTGTTTTTGAAAGCCACCAAACCTTATGCAAAAGTGTGATCACTGTGTTACTGGTTTAGGGTGACTTAACTATACAAACCCTATCCATACAACATGCGAATTTCAAGAATACAGTGATGAACATTTCAAGTTCGTATAAATATTTTAATTTCAAAAGAAAACAAGAACAGGTAAGGTGAGTTTTACGAGGACATCACAAATTATTGCACATTGACCCTTTTCAAATTGAGTGAAGTAATTTCACCAATTTTTATCTCAGCAACAGAGTACAGTAAGCAATTAATATGAGAGTTGGGATAAATGAGATTCATCTTCCAACCTCTAAAATATATACTGTAATTTTAGACTTGAGGTAAGGTACATTTTAATGCTTAGTGCCTTAGGTTTTTTTTTTGTCTAAGTTACACTGCATATGTGGGTACAGTAATTCTGTGGTTAAGGGAAACACACAGTTGGACACATAGTATTGCCCCTTAAATTGTGTCCAAATAATATACTAATTATAAATAAAAAAGATTCAATAAAATGCAAAATGAGAACATTGTACTGACTGCACTTTAGTTACTTTGCTACATTAATGGCTACATTAATGCTCTCATGATATGGGACGTAGAAGCCAACATTGTTATATTAAAAACTAATGGGTAAGCCACGTTTTGTGGTTAAGAGACTTAAAAATGGGTACACTAAAGAAGGGTTACCGGTTGTGGGTAAGTGGGTGGGTAAGTTAAGCATGAGGCTTGGATGCAACTATACTGCTACAGCACTTAGCATTTGAGCAAACATGTGGTTCAGTATAATGTAATACTGTGCCTCTCTATAAAGTGTACTCCAAAAATGCTATCTAACTTGGCTTCCCACAAATGAAAAATGGTTGGGTGGTTTCAACCACACATATGCATACAAACTGCAGAATAACAAAATAAATTGTTCAACAAAAGGGCAATTGACCCTGGCAATAAAATTTCCACATCTTTTCAATTGTTCAATCTTGTTTCTGTGGTACAGTTAATCCTAACTTTTCATGGATCACAGGGCACCTTGCTGCATGTCTAACACACAAAGGATGTAGACAGCTGAAACTCTATTTGCAGTGGTGCAGTGTAATTCCAGTCTTTGTACTGCTGCTTTAACCGGTGAGAAGAAAGAGAACAACAAAAGAGAACAACAAAAACAAAAATACTGTATGCAAATTCAAATGGTGCAAGAGTTAAATGTTGCACCATTATAATCCTGATTATAACTAAAAACCGATATTACTGAAATATTCAGTGTACATATTTTTCAATTCTGAATATCAGACAATGCTGACCCGATATCACCATTTTAGAAATGAGCACATATAGCAAAAACATGGTGACTTTTCTCTCTTCCAACACCTCTTTGTTACGACATCTCTTTGTTCCAATATGTCTTCACAGAGGTCAGCATTAGGACGAGGGTTAGGTCAGGGTTACATTACGTTGAGAGTTGTTGGGTTATATGCATATCCAATACAGAGGTTTAAACCACAGAACCATCTTTGCAATTGTGCACAACCTCAAAGTTTTGTTTCCTTTGCATGAAGTAAAAGAGTGGAACTTATAGTCAGACAAAAAAATAACCTACAGTACCTTTCTATGAAACAGAGGCTGAATAATAACTAAAGGATATAAAATCCTAAGTTGCCCTAATGGAACATAAATGAAGACTATTAGCAAAATCAATCAGTTGAACTATACTAGAATGTCAGGTAAAAATGTTACAGAGGTCTAAAAAGTTCAGTAGAAGTTTTTGCCCAACATACAGCACCTTCAGCATTTTCTATAAGTTAGTGATTACACCATTATTTCATCACTGTACAGTACCCTGGGATTTGCATGACCCCATTGTTTCCCATTTATTACACACCATAACCTGAATTTCATTTGATTTTGATTTTGATTTATTCATTCCAGTATAAATGTAACATTTATAAATAGGAGTAATAAAATACATTCATACGAAGAATAATTAGTATTAAAGTTAAGAAGCTGAAAAAAGATAGGGTATTATATACAATAACAATATATCTACATATACTAAGGTTAATACATAAAACAATAAAACGAACTACAACAAAGAATCTACGTGATCCAATTGAAGGAATACTGCAGCATTGTAACTGTGAATGGAACTTTGTCAGGGGGGAAGCACTGTTTTGTATAACTGGGCTGCAGCATATAGCCTAGGATGGTTTACATACTGTGAAATGAATGTCACCAATAGATATTCTACTGATATTGCTGATGACATGCAGTCCACCCTTTTTCCAATAATAAAATGATGCATACATGGCAAGAAGTTTGTATGCCCACTTCAAAGATCCCACATTCTCCCTCCCCCCACCCCAGGGGTATAATACGCTTATCTCATATTAAAAACCATTCTATGACAACATCTTTGCATTTCTGCTTTCAGGCCTAGTAAAATGCCTTATGGCAACATAGCATTACTGCACTTAAAGTGGCTAACTGCACAATGCCCCACTTTGCTTCAAGTTTGAATAACCATACCTCTACCCTCATTCAAGTACGATGTACATCAATCATAACAACATTTTTCAAACTGAATTACTGACTTCATGGACAATGACTCCTCAGTTTTTATGAAACAATCATTTAATGACAAGGGGACAATAAACTCAAGCAGGCCTGGCATTATAAGATGGGCAATTGCCCATGCCCACGTAAACGCCCATCTTGTCATAAGTGTTAGAATATGCCTAAGATGGGCAACCATTGCCCCTCTGCCAAAAAACTCCCGACCAGGCCTGAACTCAAAAGCCATACTATCAAAACCAGAGCGCAAAGCAATCTCTTAATAGATGAGTCCCTAAAACCAACAGCAATATACATATCTTCTTACCTGATATGCTGGGACATCACTTCTTGCCAGAAGGGGCTGTTCCGTTTCATCTAATTTGTCACTGGCTGGTTTGTTTATCTCCTTAAGAGGTGTCCCAGTCGTCTCATCAACTACTAACTTTTTGTAGGACATCTTGTCCTTATCCTTCTCTTTGTCCTCGTTCTCTCTACACCAAACAAAAAGTGATTGAACAACGATTTTAGTTCAGGTAATGTAATTTCTCAAGAATAGTAATATGTAAAAGGGGAACTGATACTGAAACATGGCATTCCTAAGGTAAGCACCACCCTCATCCCCCCACTCTCCCCCCAACCCCAAATGAATTTCTTTGGCTTTTTGCTGCCTTAAAGGGAAGTATTGCATCTGTGGTTCTTGAAATCTTTTGCAGCTTAAAAGCTATTGTTTATATATACAGCATAATAGGCAATTTACGATTATATATCTGGGGGACTTTATTTTTAAGAAATATGGTTTGCACAGACAGAAATTCACTGTTTTGAAAAGCTTATTCATGCAAATTTTTAAAAAATTTTAAATGATGCAATATTCATAACTCTTGTGATATGGAATATTTTAGGCAAAAATTTTATTGCAAGACTTATATAGACTTATAGATAAAACTGAAGGGTTTCAAAAGATTAAAGCTACAGTATTTACTATGTGCCTTTTTTATACAATGTAATCACAATATTTTCCCTTTAGAATGTCTCCCAATTCATAAGTCCAACCGATGACAATTAGTGCCTTTTTTGACTTCTCAAAACTTAAATGACCTTTGACAAAACAACACAAAACAAACACATAACACATAGGCATGTAATACTTTATGTGAGCAAGATATTAGGCTAATAGAAACCCTCCAACCAAAATCCACTGCTCGAAAAATTACCATCAAATTTTTGAAGTGTAAAAAACTGGCAGATGAGAATAAAGAAAGACTATTTTTTGATAAGTATGATAAGTGCTAACAAATAAACAGTGCATAGTGTCCTGATAAGGAACAAAGATTGGCACTTATTAATTAGCTATGAAAAGATTCAAAGCGATTTTCCAGAGCACTAGACATCTATTTACTGTACAACAATGCATGATTAATCCATGTAAAACTACAGGATAAACTGGAATGCTAACTTTTGTTTCATCTGTGATTGCATGAAAAGGTTGCATGCAATTTGTACATAAATCAAATTCACAAAGGGGTGCCAAATTCAGTTCTGACAAATCTGTGCTATAAACATAAAGAGCTTTATGCACATGCAAACAAGCGTGAAGCATGAGCCAACGCAGTGGGATATCAACAAATTTACCTGTTAGTTTGTTAATCTATGAGGCCTACTTTATCTTCCTGCACGTTTACATAATTACTGTTGGACGGCCCCATGTAACATAGAACAAACACTGGTAATGTTTGAATTCCTACTAGATACTGTAGCACTATATGCTCAACTACTCAAATGCTTGCTTTATAAAGGTTTACCTGCTTTACCTTACAGCCTCCATTCACTAAAGAATGGAGAAACTCACTTATTTTACGCTCTACATTTTTGCTCTTATTTTCAATCTTTTTACCACTTCTAGGATTCCATCCTTGACCCTGTCCAATAGTTATAACAGGTGAGGCAAGTACAGTAAGTTCAGTAAGTATAGATTCAGGATGTCTAGGGCTATGTTACACATATATATTAATAAACAAATTAAGTATCACAAGAAACATACATAAGGAAACCCACTCAACAGCCCCCACAAAATGTCAGGGTGTGGCTCCTTTCTCCTCACAGCAATGACTGCTTAGCATGCACAGTTATTTATGGTGAATACTTACATGTAAATGGAACTCATGGTTGATGTGCTGCAGTGCAGGCTGGTGAGTGCACAGTGGTAGAAGAAAAGGTGAAAAGAGATGAATGAAATCACAAGATAATGGATTGTATACTCACTGAACAATGTAAATGAAGTAGGTATCATTATACTAATAAAGTGAATGTTCATTCACACTAGCACAGTGAATGCTCTCATACACTACATGGACTCACACTAGCACAGTGTACCTATGCACTCATATTCACAGTATAGCATGGTGTACATATTCATATTACACAGGTGTAGCCGTGTGCACTCATTCTCACACTTTGGTGAATTTACCTACACTTGAAATCTGTGAGTACAGGTATAAACCCAATCTCACTTGTATGAACTCATACTTGTTATACATTGCTCACTGCTTACCTTCATAGCAGGTTTCGAATATGTACTCCTCTTTTGACATACATACTCTAACACCTGCGAACAATGACAGAAATCATCCAATTTCGCAATATTCATGAGCCCAATTTGATTTTGCCTCTCAATTGTTGAATGGTTTCAATATATAAATATTCGTATTGCACAAAAAGTCTTCAGCTGCAACGTTCACCTCTTCACAGTAAGTCAATGGGATTACATTGTGTGAGCTCAAAGCGGGTCAAATCACACACTAAAACCCCATTGACATTTGTCGTTCCAAACAGCATGGTAATCAGACTTGCTTTAGTCGTTTTTTCGTTGAATATTTATAATTTTTGTTTGTTGTAGTCTTATATATGAATAGTAAATAGTGTACAGTTTTTACACAGTTTGAAGAAGAATTCTTGCAAAAGTTTGCAGACGTTGGTATTGCGAGTGCAGTCAGTTTGGGTGCAGGAGTAATACACGTCTGCAGGGCGGGCAAACTCACTGCCAGAGTCAACACACTTGCACTATGGCATTGTTCTCACACTGTCTGTGCAGTGCTTACTATAAACATATTGTACAGAAATGATTAAATCAGCAATAATCATGTGTGGAATTTCAAATGCTGTGATCACAAAGGGTGCCTTGATATAAAGTGGCCCACTAATCTTTTGACTAAGAGTGTGTTGCGGTAAGTGCTTTTTGCTCATGAAGCACACCCAATCTTTCTGGACCAGGTCAAATCAAAATGATAGGTGTATCATCCTTAATATAAAGGTAAATTTAATGATGTTTATTAGATGCATTAACTAACAGTCTAGACGACAGTATTACTGCATCTAGAGCTCTTAATCTGCAAGGGAAATGTCAACTTCCCCATGTTCACAAAACAAGATTTTCACAAATAAATTTCTTTAATGGATAATTTGGCCAGATGTAGCCCACAAAACAGATGTGGACCACCTTCTAAATCAAAACAATAGTTTGTGGAACACCTGTTGAGATGACTGTAGTCTTTAACATGAATAACTTATTGTGACATTAACTATGGCAACAGTAGACTGTATTTAAATGAAACAAGTTGTTGCTGGCATTTTGTTAAAACTGCTGGCATCATTGTTCATGTCTATGTACAGTATGAACTACTCATAACATTTCACTGATTATATAAAAGTAGGCTATACCCTGAAACCTTGATTTTCCTTAAAAAATTACATTAACCTGGCCTAATCTAAGCTTACAACTTCAAGGTCAGGATAGCTTAGGCCAAATTTTACTTGTCCCAATGGTGTACATTTTCAAACTGATAGGCTAGCATTTCACAGTGCATTTCGATTTCGAATCATGTTTACAGTAGGCATGCACTCCCCATTGTGTGCTTAAAAAGATAAAGCTTGTGCCATTACCGTACACGTGATGTAGTCCTTACATACACCATGCAGAAACTATCAGAAACCTACCAGGGTATAGGGAACTGCAATTCTCAATAATTTTTCAGCCTGCTTCATGTGATTGCCATTTGTAGCAAAACATTGGTGAAACTGCCTCTTATTCTGTAGGAGAGCTTGGGTTAACTACTTTTTCCATAACCATTGCAACTGCTCCCACTATTCACAAATCTCCACCAAATTCACCATCATCCTAATCAATTGACAGACATATATTAGGCCAGGTACCCAGTTGTTTCGCCCCCTTGCCAGTTCACCCCCAACCAATTCGCCCCAGTCGTTTTGCCCCCTGGCCAGTTTGCCCCAAAGTGGAAGTCGTTTCGCCCCCAAGTACCTTTCAGTTTGCCCCCTCAATTTTACTAACACTAGTTGTAACAAATTTCCAATTTTCAAATGTAGTTGATATTGTTTTCCGATTATATTTTTTTACGACAGCAGCAACAAAATAGCATGAGTTGTGGAAAAGAAATTGATTACAGGTCTCACTTGAACTGAAATACCACCTCTTTTGCTAGTTTAAGTTTAGCCTGTCATTGAGATTTCTTGCTGTTTACATCAAATAAAGAAAACATGAATGCAAATGAAAAGAACATGGTTTTTCCAAAAAAGAAGAAGAGGATGCCGATTATAAAAGAGATGAGGGAAAATGTGACTCCAAAAGAGAGTTGCTACACAAAATAAAGCGAATGCAAAATGAAAATAAAATCAGTATTTCCTCACAAAAAAGGTATGTAGGCTGTATGATTATGAGCCCTTGCAGCTTATATAGACCTAGTGCAAAGGATGCAACATTAAGGATGAAAAGACACAAAAATGCCAAAAATTTTGGTATATTGCCAATGAGTAAGGGAGTGAAAGCTCAGCACTTGGGGGCGAACAGGTAGGTCTTTGGGGGTGAACTGGTCATTGCTTGGGGGCAAACTGGTTTTGTGGGTGCGAACTGGCAAGGGGGGTGAAATGACCACAAACCTTAGGCTACATTGCGGGCTAGCCTTACATAACTTGAGATTTGTAGTCTGTTATGCAACCTTCTCATCAACACAGAAATATAACAGCATGTTGAAAACATTTTTGGACCTTTTGTTGTATATAATTTATAACTTGGACCAGTCTAAATACTGACTTCCTTGCACTTAAGATGCACTCAAACTCTCCGGGCTTCACCCCCTGGAGCCCCACCAGGACTTTGCTTCTTAACCCCAACGGGCCACAGGGTGGGAAACTGGACGCCATATGCTATGGGCTTGCCATGCACAGTTTGAGTGCACACAACCCTATTTTTCAGCAGTAATATCCCTTATTTTCTGTTTCAAAATCTAGTTAGCCTATGCACCCTGGTCAAAACTGATGTTAGGCAATAGGCTAATGACTGTGAACTCCTTAAAAAGGCCACGCTACAGAAGTCTCATTAACATGGATGATGGAATACATTATGGCAAACTCACAGAGTTAATAATGGCTGTAGGCCTAGCCCATGTTGTAACACTACTAGAATAGTTAGGCCTAGGGCCTGGGCAAGGCTAGGCCTACTGTAGTGTAGCCTAGACCTGACAATTAAGCCTCCGGTGCAGAGTATACTTCTACTAGGCTAAACGGCCTGAAAAACAACCGTTACTACACCATATTATTACCGTTATTAGTCATGACTCGGTAAATGACAGCTCTAAAATCATTGCTTTAGTTAGTCATAGCAGAACGATAGGCCTAACAACAAGTAACATTATGACACTGTACACAAAAACAAGAGTTTAGCCTAGCCTAACGCCAGGCCTACATCACGGACAACCTGAACTAAAGTCCGTGACTTTCATCTAGCCTATCCTACTCAGCCTCGGCTAACGTTAGAGGAGCTTACCGTAGGTACGGTAAACACAGAGGCAAACTAAATCGTTCCTCACATAGACTTCAATGAATCAAAGCTGTTCTTGACTCTTGAGCTAGCAATACCAATAGCAGGTTAACACCACATTACAGCGATAATTACAAATAATGACTCCTTCCTGTCACGTTGGATTGTTTTTATCCCGACTGACTCAGGCTTGGATTGGTTGTAACTATTTCGCATAGGCTAGACAGGCTAGACTGTACATTATGTGTTTTGCAATATTGTGATATGTGTGTCGTCCAGATCGATCATGTTTATCATGCACGTACCGAACGTATACTCGCACAAATTGCACAATACTATAATACTGAGTGGCAGACATACCGTAGTGCATGCAACAGTGAGCAATACTACGGATCATTAACACGTGAGCTATGAAACATTGCGAATGCGCTTCAGTCAAACAGTGCTCTATTAGGGTTACCCTGTCGCAGGGACCATGATTACTTTGGCCAAATGAAACAGGTTACCTCAATAACGCACGCACCGGCGGTGGGTCACGCACCAAGGCCAGAACGGGTGTAGTGAGGGATGGGAAAAGGGCTGAGGGGAGGGGTCAGGTGAGGAGAGAGTGAAAGGGAGGGAGGAGATGGAGGAAGAAGGTACTTTTGCCGGGGACGTTTGGGGTCTTTGCTGGAGGACAGCTGCGCGCAGGTAAGGCCTTAACTTTTTTCGGAAAGGGCACTCAGCTCCACAAATTCCTCGCGCTTTTCTTCAGTCTTTAGTCTTAAGTAAATAACTCCAAAAAGGCTAAAGAGAGCCATCACAGAATAAACAATCAACAGTTGAGAAGCCAGCAAGGGAGACACGCTCACCACAAAAGTGCAAAAGGGCTCGTTTTATATACAAGACCACAAAACCACAAAGTAACGAGTGCAAGTAAAAGCAAAAGCAGGGCCGTAGCTTGGGTCATATGTTTAGGGGGATGTG
The DNA here is from genome assembly GCA_009936505.3 of Holothuria glaberrima. Lineage (NCBI taxonomy): Eukaryota > Metazoa > Echinodermata > Holothuroidea > Aspidochirotida > Holothuriidae > Holothuria > Holothuria glaberrima. Next base: position 1,391 of record WURT03641652.1, on the reverse strand, counting down.
AAGGTCCCAAATTCCGACTGGCTAGATGTTTTTTCCAACTGTGCGGCAGCGTGTAAAGTGCACTTTTTAACGTGCCCTGCGTTTTTTGTATACATCAGTGGGGATCCTTCCATTATCACTACATAAAAGTGCCGTCCTGGGGGAGGGGTCTAAGGGGGTGTCCCTTCCACTTTTTAAAATTTTTGTTAATTTAAGGTTTGCTTCGATGCAAAATTGTGCCATCTTTGTGACATTTTTTGAGCTGCTCATATCTAGCAGGCGGAATGAAAAACTGTGGTGGGGGGCTGGGTGCAAGGAAGACTATCCAAGGGAACGCCACCATCAGTTGGCGCAGAGCGTACAAGAAAAAATTTGGCTTTACAAACCCTCCAGATGGCCGGAAACGGCTGCATGTACCCAGCCTTGAAATATGGATCTCATGTCTGCAATTTCTCAATTAATGAGAAAAAAAATCAATCTATGAAAAATGGTAATATGTTTCTAAGCGGAGAGGTGCCGTCCTGGGGATGGGTCTAAGGGGAGGGGGCTCCACCTCCTCTTTGAGAAATTTTTGTTAATTTAAAGTTGCTTAGATGCAAAACGGTGCTTTCTTTAGAACATTTTTGAGCTGCTCATATATGGCTGAAAAATGTTCATAATTTGGTGAATTCAGCAGCAGTAGGGAGCCTTCATTTGTCACGAGTTAAAGGTGCCGTCCTGGGGGAGGGGTCTAGGGGAGCGGGTGTCCCCTCCCCTTTGAGAAATTTTTGTTAATTTAAGGTTGCTTAGATGCGAAATGGTGCTATGTTTGGGACATTTTTGAGCTGCCCATTTATGGCTGGGAATTGTCCATAATTTAGTGAACTCTAATTTTTGGTTAGGTGAAAGCAAAGAGTAAGTTGTTTTAAAGAAAACTTCGTTGTCAACAAACCTCCTGAAAACCACCCCCCTTTTTTGGCTTCTTTACTGTCTTTCATTTGGACAATTTTTTTTCGAGAAAATGCGGGGAGTCAACAGAAATATTCTTAGACTATTTCGAAAATTTTCCTTTCCTTTATTGTGCATTATAAAAGGGTATCTAAGGCTGGCAGATACCTGGAAGCTCTGCATCAATTATGTAAAATGGGGGCAAAGACAACGCTTCTTACCTGTCATCCAAATGATAATATAGAGTATGACGCCAGGCACTTTACATCTATCGTATTTTTACTAATTTTGAACGAAAATCCAGACGAATGGCTTCCAGCAATGGGGAATGGGCGGGAGGTAGAGATTAGGTGCAGGAAGGCGGTATTAGACCTTCCTGATAGGTATAGCAAAAGGAATAAAGGGCTTAAAAGCGCATTTCAGAATGCTTTTTGGTCGTAAGTGTATTAACAATCACCATCTATGCCGACAATGGCCTCGCGCGA
>WURT03641642.1:0-10614 GCA_009936505.3 Holothuria glaberrima | reverse complement strand
GCATGCTGTCAACATGACCCACAACTTAGTCAATGCAAACAATTAATCATTTAACAAAAGGGCAAATGGAGTCACCCAAATTTTCCCACACACTAGTATGCATATTCACCATGTACAGATATTTAACCCACACATAAACCTAATTTTAAAGGGAAAATGCAGTCATTCCAATTAGAATTAGTATATTCTGGTGTCCTAATTCATGAATGTCTCTTTGTAATCAAGTGACAATCATGTGACAATATTTTTGTCGCTGAACTGTCCTAAAAATTCAGGCAGAATAAATCCTTCATTTTCCCTTGGCAGATATTAATGTTCTCAAATATAGCGGGAGATACTTAGAAATAAGAGATTTGTAAGTCCCGAGCTGATACTTCAGTATTTAATAAGGGCACCTGCTTATTCTCAGTAGCTATCATTAATAAAAAAGAGGCATATGGCAGTTTCACAATAAACAAAACTTATTTGCTGCATAACTGTGAAAATTACTGACAATTGCACTTTTGAAGAAATTTAACACTATTTTTGTTATTCTAGTTTTCTTTTAAGCCTACTATTAGCAATTGTTTAATAATCTACTAGCTAAAACACAGCAGTTTTATTGATGATTTTCACAAGAACTGCAGTAACTTCAACGCTACCTGTAGAAGATGGTGCAAATCACAATTTTTTCCAGTTGGCAATTGAGGAAATCCAACCGCAGTTACCGTGAAAAGAGGTGCCAATTTGGAGCCCTGATCTTGAAGAAATTTGCTTACACTCAAAAAATGCACAGATGTAATGTGATGTAAGCAGGGTATTAATGCAGCCCCTGGACTGTATATAGCCTATACTTTTAGTAGCTACTGGATCAAGATCTTAGGGGCTATTGTACTTGCTTGTGACATGGCAGGGATTAGGTAAGAGATTTAGTAAATCTTTTGAAAATACACTGGTATGAAGAATAACTGTGCCTAAATAGGTCACAAACTGATTCTATTCGATATTACTCTCTGGAGCGTAAAGCTTGCAAGCTAGGTCACAGCCTATGGTATCAAATGAAAATCTGAAGACTAAATATGTTGTTCATAAAAGTATAGAAGAATTACAGGAGTTTGTAAACTGCTTAAAATTCATCTCTCCTTAGTGGAGAGTACTATGGCAACTGCAGTTTTACAGATCACAATAAAAAAGAATAAATATGGAGGGGGAGGCGATTCTTTAACGGAAAAAAACCCAGTTTCTCCGGTTTTTGCTGTGCACGTGAACCTTGTATTCAACCCCTTCAAATATTACTACGCAAAGACAACATGTAATTTCAAGAATTTCACATTTATATCTAGATTATATGGATTCAAAGAGGACAACCTGTAAAAACAGCCCTCTCCTTCATTAAAAACATGAGTAAAAGAGTTTTTCTGAGATGAATCATGCCTATTTTCATTTTCCTTTTAGATATTAAGTTAAAGCACACAGGCAGAAGAACCAACATGTACTGTAATCACTTGAGCAAACCTGGAAGTTTGATACACAGTTGACTCTTTGATTTCAAAAACAGCTGAATTTGAATTTTCTTTTAAGAAACAGCATTCTAATGGCTTTTTGTTTAATAACCATTCCATCTAATTAATTTTCACTTAAAAGTACTCATGTATCCTAAATTATGAATTGACCCTTGTTAAACCATGCATCAGTGCAGCATACTCTGGGTGGGGGGGGGGGCAAGGAGAGTAAATAACACATAAGGGGTAATAGCCAGTGTTAACAGAGGAGGGAAGAAACTTTCCTGGAAAGATGAAAAGAGGCTATAAGAAAAAGGGGATATATATATATATATACAGTATATATATAACATTTTTTTCTGAACACAGTAAAATTTACACCACGACATATATGAACTGGCTCAGCAAAACATCAGATCCACCACTACTTGCAACTTCCACTTGTTAGAACAGACTGATTGTAAGCTAGAGGACAAAATTGGAAGCACCCATAATGCACTACCTCCAGCCAAAAAAGTCCAAACTTTATAAAGTAATGAAAATTTAACAAAAACAAAACGCTCCTGTGATAACATCATGCTTAACCGCCCCCTGTTCAGAACAAGATCCAGAAAAAGTTACTCTTTGTAACAGAGGGAAATATTGGATGTCCTGTTTTATTTTCTTAACCCAATTTTTGCCCAAATCCTTCTAGCCTTTTGATCCCTTTCAATTACTAAATTCATAAGCCATGAATACCGTGCTCTACTTTTGGGGAGCGAGACTTATCCATTAGCACACAGATCATAAATTAAGGATTTTTTTACCCCTTCTTTTGGGTGGCTGCACCAGGTCATCATAAGGTCAAAGTACTGGATAGCGAGGAACTGACAGAATTAATTTCCTCCATAATAAAATTGACCCCCACAGTTTCTAGTAGCACTTACGACTGGAGAAAACCTGTCCTACTTTTCATGAGCTTTGCTAATCTCTATCACTGTTGGATACAGACTCAGGGTCATCCTGTGACCTTTATATTTGCAACTCTGGTTGGAATTGGGTTAATATCTCCAAACAAGATAATGACCAATTTTTGTGAATCAAGGAAGAGAATTTGCCAACTCTTTTTTTAGGGGTAGGATTTTTGGAACTTTCCAAAATTTATGCAAACCACCTGATCAGGAAAAAAGGGCTTACAAGCCATTGCACTTTTTCTTGTTCTTTTTTTTCCACTTCTGTACTAGCTAGGTTTCTGTTGGCTGAGTGACTTCCTGATAACATATTGCGGTGGCTGGGGAATATGAGCTTTCCCTATGCCAAACAATTTTATCATTTTGCTGAGATATGTAGGACACGGCAATTATCGACGGCATACATGACAAACTCAACTATCTGTAATGTAAGCTCACTTACTACAGACAGACAGATATAACAGAGTACCCCGAGTTGTAGTGGGTGTTTAAACAGGCATGTGCTGATGTTTACTTAAGCACTGATGAACATGTTCAAGTATCGTGTGTATTTTTACAAGCTGCCGACAGATTTCAAAGATACAAAAGCCTTGCAGATTAATATTCGTCAAATAAATTGACATGACTCATCATTTGACATGAACAAACTAGGGTTTGGTAAACTGATAAACTGATGTCACCCAGGTTGAAACTGCCAACATGTTGAAGGTTACAAGCAACCCAAAAGCAGCTGAGGCAAAAAGCCCCCCCAAAAAATTTGTACTGTAGTTCTCTCTTCTTTGATATATTTTTTTAACAATACAGCAGATGTGCTTCAAATATGATGAAATCCTCTCCCCATCCCCCCCCCGGCCCCCAATGCAAGATACACATTCCTCAGCAACAGCAAATGACATCACTCGGTTTAAAATCAATCCCAGTTGCATGGTTTCTTCTACAGGCCCTGATCTCTCATCAATCTGTCTTCTCCCCTCCTTTCCAAACAGATTGTACTATTGCACTGTGCGAGGAGATGCTAAAAATCTCAACTTGTTAAGTGCCCTACTACCTCCTGTCTCCATAGTATGTCATTATGAATTCACAACAAATAATCAGTCAGAGATCTGACCTCGTGTAAATATTAGCAAACGCACATCTCATTAAATTCAAATCCCAGCGCGAAACAGACTGTTGCGACGTTTTGAGATTAAAATGCTACCTTGTCATGTCCTGTGAAAGGAGGTCAACTCCATCCTTACTACCCTAGAGAAAAGCTTTTAGCAATAACCTCCAACCAAATTAAACAGTAAAAAAATCCAAAATTGGTAGCTTGAAAAACTGAGACAAAATTGATCTGTTTGTAAATTTTTTTGGTGTCTTAGATGCTCCAGATTGACAACAATAATTTGATGATTATTTACGCAAACAAATTTAAAAAGCAAAAAATCTTTGACCTTTGACTCCTCCCTCTCTCTCAAACAATATCAAACCCATATTATATCAGAGATGCCAACATTTTTCATAAACAAATAGTAATAATATACAGTATTTCAAATGATGTATGCCATTAGTGATTGCTGTCCTGGGGGAGGGGTCTAAGGGGAGGAGCAGTCCCCCTCCCCTTTGGAAAATTTTACTTATATGAAGGGGGCTTAGATGGAAAATGGCGAAATCTTTTGCATATTTTGCACTTCTTTTGTATTGAAGAATTTCCATTTTAAGTTTGGCAGTCATTTAGCCTGAATTTGGGCAGATTATTTGGGCAGGTTTTGCTTTATTTACGGTGCTTCAAAATTTTTACAGGGAAATCCCCTGCAGACCCCTCCCCCAGCCTCGTACACTTAAGATATGGAATATGGATGTGTTGCCCAAAGTGATCCTCTGTAGTACAGTATGCTCACAAAGTCCCGTACAGGAATTCCCCAGAATTGCACAATCAGTCCATGTAACATTTATCAGCCTAACGCCGTGACAATACAAATCCCACAGCTTTCATCCCAAAATGCAAGCTCAGAAGTACGTATTAAAAATTCATTTAAGGTTACATAGACACTTTAATACAAACGTGACTTTATGACTTATTGTTCACATAAAAAAATGTCAGACTTGTTAGAAACACATCCATGGTTAAAATCGGGAATAAATAAGTCTGACTGTATATTAATCCTAGCTCCAGTTCTGTGTCGGCCGCTGCGGTAATGGAGTCCTATACAAACTATAACGTAATGGGCTATCCCTTACTTGCAAAGATTGTCTAGGCTGTACAGTATGTAACTTATTCTGGGTCCTGACAATTTTCCCGGCCGATCGTTACCATAGCCTTGCGCAAAAATACAGCAAAAATGTGTTTCAATCTCCGTTAATTTCTTTCATTTAACTCTTCTGAAAATTATCCATAATACACACAGAATGCTGTTCATTAAAAATTTACCATACCTATACCTTGTTATCTTACTTCTTGCAACGGAGCTCACCCGTACACGTGTCCATGTAGGACATGGCATAATATAGCACACATGTACATTGTGCAGCATAGTGCATGAAAAACGAATGTAGAACAGCGATTCTATGTAACTACACCAGTCAAAATCACCAAACTGCAGTACACTGCAAATTTATGTACATTACACAGTTGCACTACATATCCTAACGTATGTTGTGTATGTACTCTACGGCCTATGCTGCACAAGTGCTTCTTTTTGCTAACTTTAACGTACATGAACGACACATGCATGACACACTGTACGCATACGATTTGAAGGTAAATACAGTATGTCCGTACGGCAACTCCAACAATCATGTATAAACACGAATCAACAAATGGATATCTGTCTTTTTAATCTCTTTTTTTGGATCGCCAATGGGTTTTTCAACCATACATTTTACACACTCCTTGTTTTATGTGCAAAACGTAAATATATGAACAAAGATAATTAATGAAGGCCTACCAGGATATTAACACACCTTATGTTACGCAAATCGGAATTTTTTGGCACATCAAGGCGTAATACCAGTGTGAAAAACGTAATCATTATGCCGAAATCGTAATTGCTGGCATCTCTGCCCATATTTTCCTAACAACAATAGTGCATCACATTCAAAAATACTACATGCTCCTGAACGTTGCCTAACATAGGCCAAATTATTCATCAGAGCTGCAGTTGCTAAGGTTTTGGACACTTTCTTAAGTTTTGAGCACCCTCACCTTACACCCTTCACATGAATGCACCCCGTAGTGAAATCCCGATGCCTTGTCCCCGCACACCTGGCAGAGAATGTTCATATCAGCATCGAAATCTAGAGAAAGAAGAAAAAAAAAAATTGATGAAGAAAAAAAAAAAAAAAACGATATTCATAATTATCTCAAATGGATTGCCAAAGATTAGGTCGGCTGTAGTGCTGAACGAATAAAAGTTTGTAAAGATACCAAGAAAAAGAAAGTTCAACCACTTATAAACAAACAATGAATGAAGTGAAAGGGGAAGTACAGGTACAATTGGTCTTTAAAACATGAAAGGATTTTGGAAGGTTTGAAAATACACTTCTTTAACTAGGTCATAGTCAGTTATATGTCTGAGGATCAATGGAAGTTCAACCTTTTGTTTTCATCATAAAAAAATTCTTTACCGGACAGACAAATATAGTAGGTGCCAACAACATTCTAAATTTAAAAATAAAAAAAACAGTTTTATGTTGTCTGAAAATGATAGTGGTTGACAGGCCCCACTAAAGTTTGTGGTAACAATTATCATTTAAAGTTCACATGAACAATAATATTGTAAAGACATACTGTGAGATACAGGTACAAATTGCAGAGTGACCATTAATGTGGGAGAAGCCTGTAAGAACTTATTATTTTAATACAATTACTGCAAGTCTAGGTGATCATTTCCATTTAAATTTGAAATGCATTTAGTTTAAAGGTCATTTAAAATGGAAAAACCTTATAGACTGTTTTTAAATTAAAAACCTATTTTATTTAGACCAAGCCAGGGATTGCACATCAAACCTTTACTTGATATATTGCCAGGAGTAAAAAAGATTCAAGACCATTCAAGAAAGGATGAATGGTCCTGAATGGTTCTATTCATATTTTGAATGTGTTTTGGATACTTTTCCATTCAAACTGGGACAAAACCATGAAGCATCATTCAACTAATCAACCATGGCCATTTCAAACCATCTGCAATAATTTTTAAACCAGTTAGAACTATTCAAAATCAGTCAACTCCATTCAAAGTTGAATACATGTCTTTTGGGTAAAAGCTGAATGTTGTTTTAATCCTGAGAATTACACTACTTTTCATGCCCCCACCCACCTTTAACCACTTATCCATGACATTTTTTTACCTTTACCATAACAATGGAACACTTGCTTCCAGGATAGGATTACAGAGGGTGCCCTATACTAGAAGTTAAAAGTTCTATCCATACTAGGGGCAGATTCAGTGCCACTCCTCCAGGGAGGAGAGAAAAAAGGTATTAGGAATTATTGAATCTGTGATGTAAATTCATTTTGGGAAATATCCAAGGAAATTATGAATAATTCTTAACCATAACTACTGCACTACCAACAGTATGTGATTTGTTGCCAATCTTGGCCAAAAATGAAAATCTGTTGTAAAGTGATTAATGTTTGGTTAACAGTTTTAGAAACACTTGATAAGTTGAAATAGCAAAGCAATAGCACACAGGTCCTCCTACGCAACAATATGCATTTATCTTACCTATTAAAAATACAACTTGAAACCCTTTTTAAAATAGATAAATCTTTCCAGTTATTTGTAAAGCAGACAATAAACATACCAGCCAGCATAACTAATAAATGAATAATTAGGTCGATATATTCCACGCACCAATTAATCATCTCCTGATGTCGTCTTTGTGTTTTAATATTTGGAAATGTTGAAAAACATTCAAAAACACATAAAAACCACAACTTTAACAATAAAAGATACAGGAAAGGATGGAAAACATTTTCAGTATCATCCAAATTTTATTTGAATTGTGATAATAACATGTAAAGAAGAAAGTATATTTGTGACTGTGTCCATGTCTAAATTTGGATGTTACTCTACATGCAAGAAGCAAGGTAGGGCCCCAGCCACATGTATACAGTATAAACAAGAAAGATGGAGAATCATTTAGGGCTTTAATAAAGGTCTTGTCTCCTCAAGACAAAAAAAAGAAGCTTCTCAAATAATGTCCACTGCCCACATGGTTGTTCATTAGACAACTTTCCGTGCTCCAGTTAGTAAATTAATGCTTTGATTTGGTGTCGGCAAAATAGAGCATGTTATAGCTAACTCCACAGGGTACTGGCCTGAATATAGGGCACCTGGTTTGCATATTGATAGTATAAGCAAGAGCTAAGCAGGTCGGAACACACCAAAGCAGGAATGAGGCCTCAATCTTGGAGGTAGCAGCGAAACAAGCTAACGTACAGTACTATCCAAGCTGAGAATTCTTCTAAGTCTGTGTCAACACTATTCTACTTTAGTATCTGGAACCATGTCATGTTTGAACAAGATGATGACATTAAACTATCTTACATAATTCCGTAATACAAAATCCATATATTAAAATGCCAAATGAAAAAAAAAAATGGAAGGAAAGAGCAATGTACCAGCTTGAAGTCCTTATTTGTGTATCACTCCAATAAACAAGGGTACCATACTTGTCACATTTAGATCTCATCACATTTTATTAGAGATCTGTGATTCATAATTAGGTCATCAAAGTTTCTGCTATGAACAGGAGTTGTCACAAGTGGGGCAGGCTAGCAAACCATCTAAAGGTAATCACACTCTCTGCATCATGGAGAAAGATTTATAGAAAGGCTTGGAAAAATCCAATACTTTTGGAGTTGAGTCCTTGCTTGCTGCCTAATAGGAAGTCTCTTGATGGTGTCGCTATATCAGCTCGCAGTTGTTAAATGACGTCATAACTGTCACAGGAATGTATGCACTAAATTGTGAGTGCTAGCCTATTGAGTATTTAGACTTGCAGCATTTCACTGAATGAGAAACTAGTAACTGAGTAAGCACAAACATCCATGTTTTTTATGATATTAAAACTTGCAAAGAGAAAAGAAAGAAAAAAACGATAAACATAATACAATATAACTGGGACATTCGATCCCACCCCCATTCCCACCTGCATATGTCTAATTTATAGCTCAATTCTGAACTTCAATGCTGTGTTTATCATCAGTTCCTCCGTCAAGGATGCACGTTCATGCCTACTATGGTATCAGTCTTTTGCTTTAAGTGTATAAAATCAATGGGGATCTCCCTACTTTTAATAATTTTGAGCTTGGGATTTTAGGTTCTACAGGATTTTGTGCATTGTAGGTGTTTCTGTTGTATAACTGGCAGGATTTTGGCAGCCAAAAGGGCGAGGGAATTTCCCCCTAACATTTTCTTCGGCAGGAATATCACCTCGGGTGGTACCTCATCAGCCATAGAAGATTGTGCATATGCAAAAAGAGAGCATAAAGAGAGGCAGCAGAAAACGTACAGTTGATCACGTCCACTGTTGCCAACTGTTCTCTCGATATCCTGTCAAAAGGCGGATTCATATTATAACCTAGTCAGGTAATTGCTTATAGCAAAAAATGGGGGGACACCCCTTTTCATATACTGTATTTCCTGAATGAATGTTGTCGTAACATTCGAACATCAAGTCAGACTAAGAAATCTATTGTCCCTTCAGTGTCAAGAATGGCCTGGTTTATATGCTTACCATTGAGAGCTGATAAATTGAGGTGGGAGGGAAGGACAGGAAGGGGAGGGGAAAAGAAGAAGGGAAGGAGGGGGAAGGATGTTCAGGACAAAGAGGTATACCAGAGTACTAAAGAAATGGGGATGGAATTTTACACCAACTCAACAGCTTCAAAATTTTAGTCAGGTTGGAGAAAGATGGGTAACTTATATACAAACCCACTGATAAAAACCTAAAATTTATGCCTCGATAGGAAAACAATTACAATTCTGGTGTACAAAGGAAGTATTTACAATTAGCTTCAAAGTGACAGCAATTTCTGATGCATCAACACAAAACAAGAATAAACTTCCTTAATTCTTTCATAATGTTTCAAAAAGTACTACTGCATACTAAAGGTAAACCATGGAGTTACTCTGCATGAAATTTTTATCACACATTTAAAAAGAGATATAGGTGAACTTGGATACTGGGGTATCATACTCATTCAAGACACTACACCTCATTTGCCTCAAATGTTTCCCAATCTGTAGACTTTCCCTTCATATTTTGGTTTTTTGTTTGTTAACAGGTTTCTTGCAAACACTTAACTGAGGACTTGTTTTGCATCCAATACATTCAACAATTACAGTAAGGAATGAAAGAGTTGTTCATTTCCATTGTTCCTGTAACAGCATTTAGCATTTAATTGCCTACGTAATTTTAAACACTCATGACAAACAAATACATTTCCCTCCTTCTCTTCTGACCAAATGGAATACTGAGTGCAGAATAACACATTGTCAATTCTCAATGCTACTTGCAACTTAACAACAATTAACCATTGTATAAGGGATTAGAGTCATGTAAGTCAGAGACCTGCACTCAATGCCATGTCAAGTAACAACCCAGAAAACGGTCAATGATACTTGAGCTAGTTTATACTTCAATTGCTATCACAAGACAAACTGCGGCTTTTAAGGTAATGCATTGTCACTGTCACGGTAGATGTGGTTTCTACTTTGTTCGTGATTTGCTTAAATAGCTGGTTTGCTTTTGTACAGAGAATTTTGTCGAGATCATTTCTAAGCTTGTAACTAAACGCAAGAATTCAAGAAACACACTCACCTGTAAATGTCAACAGGTGCATATAGTTCTTCTTTTCAGTAATTTTTTTTCCCTTATATATTATTTTGAGGACAAGTGGTGGCAGAGAGACAGGCCAGTAGCCAGACAAGATACAGAAAGGGGGGCAAAATGGCTTTCAGGGGGGGGGCAAAAAAATTTTCAGGGGGGCCAAATGTGTAAAAATATATTAGGTTAATGACAACTTGAACACTCTCTGGGGAAGCAAAAAAATTTTCAAGGGGGCTTTTACCCCACTTCTTGGACCCCCTTGACAATACAGTATATATGTAAAGATAAGATACTGGAGAGATTATTTGTGAATAATTTTGATGTGCTGTATTTTTTAAAGGGACAATTGTTCATATCAGTTTCTA
>WURT03641631.1:0-19946 GCA_009936505.3 Holothuria glaberrima | reverse complement strand
ACCGTTAAGCATCTAAGCCACCTTCCAAAAAAAAAAAAAAAAAAAAAAAACATTTTTGAATGTTATGCCTTCCATGTTTCTATAGGCCATGGGCAAACCAGAAAACATGTAAAGACTACCTACTTTAGCCAACTAAAAACAAGTGCTGAGATCATTTTGCCAAGTCTCAAAGATATGAATAAATGGAACATAAGCCTTTTTGTTGAAAGTATGCTAATTACCAGAATTTTCAATCATGCAGGTGCATACAAAATACAAAAAGTAAAAAGAGACACACACATACACACACACAAAGACACAAAATAAGTGTGAAATAAACAAGATTCACATCTGGGATTTTTCAATGTCTAAATATATTCAGAATCAGGATCTGAAATCCTACTGTGGCTCACAGACCTAACTGATGATGTAAGTAATGAAATAATAGAGTGCCTTTTCCAGCAGATTTGCATGACATACAAGTAAGCCTCATAGGATAATGCACTGTACAGGATTTCAATAGACAAAAGTCATCTGTACAAGTGCAAATCTTGATTAAAAAGATGATAGCCTTTAAAAAACATTTACATGTATAATACAGTACCTTGAAAATATGTTTAAGACAGACAGAAAGCATGAAATAACGAAACAAGAAGCCAACTCACCAAATTCAATGTCATTAAATATTTCCTGAAATCTTTGATCCCAAGAATTCCAAAATCCCCAGTTTAATCTTCCAAGCATGATTTTCAATATTCTAAACAAGTTCTTTTCATTTACTGTAATCCTCACTCTCATTCCTTCTCCACTTTCATTCTTCTTCCCTTTTCCACTGAAGCTCCAATACTAGTTCCTAACTTTCTGAGCCTGGCAGCAATTGGCAAACAGGTTCCTGCAAAACTGCCCATTCAAAAGTACTTTTCCAATTGATAACCAACTCCCCACCAGGTGCATTTATTCCTCACCTGAGTACCTACTCTAGGTGGGTCATAAAATGTAACAATTAATAAAATATTAACTTCTTGGCTAACTTTTTTAACTGATTAAAATCAAATCTGAGTAAAACCCAAACCTAGCAATGAAACAACACCTGTCAGTACGCAATAGTTTGCTTTACCAAACACACCCCTTTACTCCATTCTAACTTTTGATGTCATTAAATCTCGTTTTTCCACATTTATACCTCATTTCTGTTTTTACGTTCTTTTCATGATACAATTAACTGTCAAACACTGTTGACTTGCCATCAATTTATCTTTTAAAACTCTGCAGCAAAAGGGCTCTTCAAACTATTTTCTACCGCAATAAGGCGGCATCGTAAAATATTAAAAACACATTGTTTCCTTTCCTATCACTTACAAATAGTAGTTGAATACATATTAATCAATCAACTCAATATAAGGAAGCATAGTTGTGTGCAACAAAGAACAACAATGCTTACCATTTTTCAAGCCTTTTTGAGGGAAATTTTAATGAACTTTTTAATGAACTTTGAGGAAATATTATGTTTGCATTGGACAATATATTTTTAAGAATGAAACATCTTAAAAAGCATAAGGAAGAAATATAAAAATGAAAGTCAGTTTAGTTAGTTAACAAAGTGTATTCATGCATGATGCAAGAAGGACTGTTGTAATAGGTGTATTGAAGTTGCCAAAGTATACAGTAACTAGAGGGCTCTCTCCCAAATAAAAATCAACTTGTGAGAATGATCAATGGCTGCTAAAATAAGAAAATCAATAAAACACCATTTTCCTGCTAACCCTAAACTGTGATTTTTGGTCATATACAGGAGTTTTACTACAATTGTAGGGATTATGTGAAGGCTGGCAGCTATTTGGCTATTTGTGTAGAAATGAGTGAATATTAACTAAATTATTTATGGTACTAGAGTACAATTCCTGCCTAGGACAACTCCAAATTTTTTGGTGAGGAAAGTTGTCTGACGGGAAACTATCAGGAGTGGGACTGTCTGGGATGGCAATTATTCAGGGGGGGGTGGGGGGTGGGGGCTTGCCAGAGTTCAAGCCGAGTTGTATGGGAAAAAGTTCATCCTATGGGAGCTGTCAAAGGTACTACAAGCATAAAACAACATTATCAAGGTTGATGACACCGACATCCACTCATTTTGTGGACTCTTTACTTTGTTCTCAACTTTCTACTTGATGCACACCTTAAACATGTGACTAAGTGTGTGTATATGCGTGTGTATGTGTGTATTACATGAGAGGGTGGGGGAGGGGAGGGGAAAAAAGGAAAGGGGAAGAAAGGAAAGGGGAAGTAGTAAACAGCATCCCTGTCATCCACAGATGACTAATTACAAACCCATCTGTTTTTTATCAAAAGATGTGGGTATGATCCAGTAGCGCTGCCAGGGATTGGTAACTGGGAGGGGGGAGCTGAACAACAGAACTTTGTTGTAATCCCACCCAGATATCCCTACAAAGTCAGTGCATTTTGTACACATGTATGCACACCTGAGATGGGATGCATCAGCAGTGGATGCTTCCTTTCTCCTCTTATGCAGGTGCTCTCCTGGCTAAGGTAATCCCCCCTCCTCCTTTACGAAATTTTCATTCGTTTAAGTTGACTTACTGTAGATGCAAAATGGTGCTATTGTCTATACTGAAAGCGTGGTAACAGAGGAATTAGCTAGGAGCTGAAAGGGCGATAGTGCCAGCTGTGCTACTGTAAGAGTCTTCCCAATAGGTATTGTTAGGCAATTAGGGGAAAACATATGTAAACAGGAGGTAAGGAGGAGCGTAACAGACTGCAAATTTTTGAACTGGTCCTTAAGTTGAAAAATTCCCATAATTCAGTAAATTCTTACTTTTGGTTGGGTGGAAGGGAAGGCTGTGTCGTCTAAGTGGAGGGGTGACAATTTCTCCCCTTTAGAAACATTAACTGTATGTTAGGTGACTAAGATGTAAAATATTTCTCCTTTATCAGATGTTTGAACTAATTACATCATTTCAAATTCTCATTATTTAATGACATTTTGGCCATGGTATATCTCAGGTTGTACAATAAAGTATAGATGGTAGACATAAGAACCACAGTTGTGTGAGGTATTGCTGGGAATGGAAGAAGCACAAAAAACTGACTAGAACAATTTCAAAATATGATACTTTGATGCGATTTCAATAAGGTCAGTTTGGATCTAGATTTGTGTGCGTCAGTGTTGACAGCATTGCATTCTGACAAATACAAAATGCATAGATCTAAATATTATGTAACATTGCATGGAAAATGTAATTTGGCTAAATCTTTTCAAACTTGAGCACCTTAAGCACAAGCTTTGATATGATGCTGGAGGAAAACCAATTCAGAATCATATCAAAGCTGTGGAAAAGATGATCGAACCTTGTTTGCTCAAGTTATAATGCTGAACTTTGCAGAAGAAAGAGAAATGGGTACAACCCAGTCAACAAGACAGCAGACATCACCTTTTCACTGAGGACACAATTGTCCAAAATCTTTCAAAAGCTCACTATCATGAGATATCATGCATATTTAGGTCTCGATTTTACCAGTCTTCTCGTTACCCATGACAACCAAAACTTGTAGCAGACAGTAAAAGTACCAGGTTGGTAGCATGACTTACAATAAATTGTCAAACAAGTAGCCTCAAAACATGTCACCATGGAAACTAAACTTTTCTTTCTGACAACTAAATTTTCTTAAAACCAATGCCTGATATGAGATGTAGGAAGCAGTCTTCAAAATGAGTATGTCATGTTGAGACGGCTTAAAAGGGAGCCATATGGGAGTGGTTTCAGGCCTAGTGGATCATGACAATTGCAAATTATAGTGTTTATTGTAAACCAGAGTGTCATACTCTATTAGAGAAATACTATTATCATGACACTATAAGCACAAAACATTTTTCCCAGTTCTCTTTGTTTCATCATATGGCAAAGTTTACCCTATGCTGGTAGTTAGTGTACATGT
Source organism: Holothuria glaberrima (assembly GCA_009936505.3). Lineage (NCBI taxonomy): Eukaryota > Metazoa > Echinodermata > Holothuroidea > Aspidochirotida > Holothuriidae > Holothuria > Holothuria glaberrima. The sequence goes on along the minus strand of WURT03641631.1, from coordinate 16,016 downwards.
AGTATTCGCCCAACCACAAATATATTGTGCAAGTTATTGAAGGGAAGAGAAAGCTGTAAAACTCATCAGGTAGTTCTTTCACTGTTTCTCTATGAACAGGATGAGAGAAATGTTATAAAAGAAAAAATGTTTGAATCTTACCAATTAGCTACCACGTTCCATCATTAACAAATCATTATATATTTGTCTAACATAATTTTTCATACAGTACTTTAACCATGATTTATGTTGTAAGGTAACAAGTAAGGTAGCATGGTAACATTATCTGCAGTATCAACAAACTGGGTTTTCACTGTTTTGTAGGCCATTAATGATTTGTTGGCCTAAAATTTTGAAAAAGTTTCAAATGATGCAATATTCATAATTCTAGCAATGAGCAATATTTTTACCACAAAAGCAGAACTTTGCCAGAGATAAATGGAATGACTGGATAGTGGCTTAATAATAACAAACCTGTTTTCTGTCTGTGCAATTTGTGTTAAATTTTAACATTTTTTCTCTTTAAAGTATGCCTTACATCTACCATTTCAAGAATATATGTTACAAAGCTTGAAAACTGAATCCAAATGATCCTACTCCCATCTTCACATGATATTTCTGAGCTGATACAGTATAAAATGCTGAAGTTCATTCACTCAATTTTAAATGGCATATTATGCAATATTTTGTGATGTCATTCTTGTACTTACTCAAATTGCTGTCTTTATTTTCCTCTTTTTTTTAGGAGTCCATTGCACCTTGTGCCAAAATATGATCACAAACAAACTGTTATGAGGGAACTTGACTACAAGCTCTCTCCATCAAACATGCTATGCATGCAACACAGGAAGTTTTTCAAGGATATATCTTTTAATTTCAAAAGGAAACAAAGCAGGTATGCAAGTTGTGCAAGAAGGACATCACAAATTATTGCGAAAGAGATTAAGAGGATAAATTTTAACATTTTACACCTCAGCAAAGGAACAAGCTACCAAAATGGGAGTTGAGATCAGGATTTATTTTCAACCTTTAACATACATTCCTGTAATTTTAGACTTTAGGTACACTTTAACTTGTTAACACAAAGTTATGTCCATTTGTTTAGAAAACTAGGAGCTGTGATAGCTGTTCTATAGTACAGGTTTGCAACAACCACTTGGCACAAAGGGCTAGCATTTTAGCATTATCCAGATGACATCTTAATAGAGTCCCCCCCCCCCCCCTCCATTCCTTTCCCTATCTTCAACCTTATACTTTCCAAATGATAATTCCATGGAAGTACTGTAAGGAGAAATAGCATAGATACTTGTCCTGTCTTTCCTATTGGCATCAAATCTTTATCAATTGCAGACTAAAGATGCTTTAGTTTGGCAAACTTATTTCAGCAAGCTTTTATAGAACCTCACAAGAGTGGTACCCATTTCAACATTGACAAAAATGTTAACAAAGTCAATATAATTGTCAAACCCTATGCAGTGACTCTTGGGAAACCTACTATACCAAGGTTTCACGTTGGTTTGACAAGAAGCTCAGTACTGTGTTACAAATTCAAATCCATTAACCCTTCACAAAAGACCTTCATTCTGCAATATGGTACATGTACTGTATCATATTCTTTCACATATTAAGGTATGTGCTGCTGCTGCTGCTACCATTAGTCTGTGATTGATTTTGTTTGAAGTTACAATAAAACCTCTCTGCAGGTAACAGGAATTTGAAAAGTTATGAATGTAATGAAGAGTATTTCTCTTTGTTGGTTCACTCATTTTTGAGAGCCAATCAAATTTTTTGCTTTTGAAGGAATGCACAGATAGGCGCTATAAATCCCCATGACATCTACAGTATGAACTAGGGAAATAGAACTTGGTAGTGTGTTGTGAAAATACTCAAGTATTGCAGTTTGTTACTTCTTCTGTGATGTTGTTGTTTCACAGTTTTAGTCAGTCAGTCTGCATTTCTTCAACCTTGTGGTTCGTTATATGGCCAGCAGCTACAATTTCATAGAGCAACTAAACTTTCTTGAAACTTAAAGGGAGTTACCACATTGTAAAGTCTATAAACTGAGGGACTATAAAAGGTAGTTCTTACAGCATATTTTGAGGAGGCACAAACAATGATCATACTGTCAGCTGTAACATGCTACACACCACGTATCTCACTTGGTTAAACAGGGACAGCGGAGACGGGGGCTAGGCTTTAAAAGGGCCGCCTAAAAGTGCTTTTATTGAACATATTGGGCTGCTTTGATGATTAGCTTCCACACTTCAAAATTGGCTCCGCGGCCCCTGTTAAACCAAAAGGCAGCAATGAAGGGGGAAAATAGCATTCTTGTTCTTTCAATAAATACAGCTGCATAATAATACAGTTTCCATTACTTTACACTATCACTCAAAAGAAACTGAGAAACTACTGAGAATATTTCAAAGGAAGAACCTTCCAAAGTCTTGTAAAGTGAACAACTTAAATTATGAGAGCAGGTGAAAAAGACCTCAGATAAAGCTACAATTTCCTTGAAAAAGGTAAAAACCAATATTTCAAAATGGCCAAAAATACACTTATAATACATGGGCCATTTTATGTTTAAAATTTGGTGACTAGCAAAGTTTCACACATAATCACATCAGCTAAAGAGAGAGGAACCACACAGAACATTTGATGCTAGTAGGCTGTTGCCTGTAGTTCTAACGAAGGACTGTGTGATTGAAGCAAGAGAAGTAAGGAAGGGGATGCATTGAATACACACTTATCAATACTTACAAACAACTATCAGCAAAGTTGCACAAGTTTCAGAGCATCTGGTATAATCAATGGAACTCTCTCCTCCCCTCCTCACCCCACCTCCCACTACTTCCAGTTTAAAAAAGTACGACATATCAAACTTACCGGCTGGAGAGTGTGGTTGGGTTGGCATTTGGAGAGCAGGGTTAGATGTAACAGGTGCATTTCCCAAGGCAAGAGGGTTTTGGGAAGCTTCAGTTTTCACTGGATTTGTTGGTGACTGCCCCCTTGCAAGCATCTTTGGTTGGTTAAGCTTGGCTAGATTTTTTATGGCTTCTAGGGCAGAAAGTTCTTGACTCTTGTCACTTGAACTACTACACAGGAATCCCATGGCTTGAGTCAATGGAATATTCATTTGTGAAGAATTGGTAGAGGTGGTGGTAGTAGCTACTATTTCAGGAGGAGGAGTAACTGTCTGTTGGGGTACTTGGGGTGGTTCACCTGGTAATTCCCCTTTGATGGCAACTTCAGGGGTATTCAAACCACTCTCTCTTTTACTCTCTTCCAATTGCTGTGAAAGCTGGTCGCTAACCTCTTGAAGGTGAGCTGGCAACTGAAGATCAGGAGTCGCAGGCTTAGGAGACATTTTGGCTGCTGGATTCACTGTGGGAGTACTAGGTGTGTCTGGCTGAATGATAGCACTAGATGGTGGTGTAGCACTGTGTTCATCTATCACCAAAGATGGTGAATCCTCCATGTCATCCTGCTCTAAAATGGAAGATGGTAACTGGCGCAAAGGCAAGTGTGATGCACTGTCCCCTGCATCATCAAACTCTATAGCTGGTGGGGTGTCTGTATGGAATGGAACCTCCTTCTCTAGTTTAGGAGGCTCAGTTGCCATATCTGAAGGTTCCCCATCACTACTCATGTGTTCAGACTCTTGTAGCATTGGAGTGGTAGGTTTGTTCTCTCTAAGTTTTTCACTTTCAGCACTGCCATCAGCTCTCTCTTCACTTTTAGGCAGTTCTACTACCCCTTCCTTTGTTTGACCCTCCTTGTGGTCACCATCAGGTTTGTCAACTTTTTCATGAATAATCTCTGCAGTTACATTGTCAAGAAGTTTTTGAAGGTTGACAATTGCTCTCCGACTGCACTTGGCTTGAACATCCTCCTCTTGTGAGGAAACAGAGTTGGTGTCATCTGTCTCAACATTAGAGAGGGCACCCTTTCCCTCTTTTCCACTTTTGTTGTCCTTATCACTTTTACTAGGTGTTTTCCTCCTTGGAGATCTTTTCCAGCTCGCTGGCATTGTTGTAATTTACTTGTATGGAATTGTTTATCTTCTTTTGATACAACAGTTCTGTGAAGACCAAAAGTAAAGGGAAATAAAGATTAAGTAGTCAAAAACAGTCAAACTATTCCACAATATTTTTTGACACATTCTAATCAAAATTCTTGAAACAAAACACAAACCACTTATTTTCTTATTACAACCCACTAATTTACCAATAGGCTATTTTACTCTAGAATTTTTCCACAACTGACCTTTCATCAGAATACATGTGTTACATTGGAAATACTCCTCCTTCCCTCACTCCCTCCCCCACATGTGATTATGGGTTGTGCAATTTGATAAACCATTGTATGTTCTCAACACTAGAGGGTATATGCCCAACGAAATTCATTTTGCCAAATCCCTTAATAACAACACACGCTCTGCATATCAAGAGCTGAAATTTTCCTTGTAGAGCACACTCTGTATAATACACTGTACAGTAGGCTCGATAAGTTTGCCTTCTGGTACCAAAATACTTGTTTCTGGCAATACTAATAAACCTTAATGCATCCAACAATACCAAAATACTTCTTGACAAATTTACCCTCAACTTTATCGTACACAGCATCTGAAGAAACAGAGAGCCCTCAGTTTTTTTGGATTCTCCCCTCGAACAGCCTGTAATACAATCTTTCATTCCTTCAATCAATGACTTCTCATCTAAATCATGGTGAAAATTCACAAACTAACCCTCACGAATAATCAATAAATAGGAGCTATTCCCCTCTCTTCTGCTATCTGATTCTCCCTTTGTAATTCCTTATGCTTACTCAATATTTTAACTGGGCACATTTAATCCAATACCTTGGGGCATTTACAGCCATACTGAAGTTTCTTCATTAAGTATTAAACATCAAGGCACAGTATATCTGTGACTGAAATGGTGGCAGAGCTGCATATCATTTCATATCATTACCAGGTTACAATGAAATCATCTGAAGTGATAAATCTGTTTCTCATGGGTTTTAATTGTTTATGCTTACTTTTTACTATTTAAAGTTAACACCTTTCCCTCTTAGATTTCCTCAGTGATTTTCTTAAAGCTTTTCACTCAAACTTTTTGTACTAATGCAAGAAACATCTACACATACTAAGCTCATAGTCCATTACTTTTATACAAACAGTTGTTACTGTCCGAGTGATTAAATGGAAACTTGTTTCTTTGATACAATGTTTTCAAAATGTTCAGCGAGCACTTCAAGTCGACAATTGTCACTTAGCTAAGCCAATTCATGGCAAATGTGGTCGTACTTGTTAAGTCCAAGGTCTTTCAATTCATGGAGTCAATTTGATATTAACATATTAACGAGTTCATTCTAGAGCAGGTGCAATCAGAAAAGCTGAACTGGTATAAGTTCTAGTTTTAGCCACATCAAGCAATTTGTAAGTTCCCACAATTGGTTAATTTGAAATTAAAACTGTTCTCATGAGAAATAAGTACAATCCTGATATGCATACCATGCCAAGAGATGGGAGTAGAACGATACTGGCAATTAATTTCATAAAAAAAATGAACAAATATACTGGACTGGTTTTTAGCTAACATACCACTGTTGTCAAGGGCAACAGAAGGGGAAATATTCTCTCAAGCAACCATTGACATCATCTTCTACAGAAAGTATTGTTAGTGATTCCCTTTCTGCACATTCAGTATACTACTATGTTTAAGTACACTGACATCAAGTATGTTGAGTCATAACATTGTGGTTTACGAGCCCTTTCACCTTGTACTTTGTTTAACAGGGTCATGAAGCCACTGTTGAGAAACCAATGGACCCAATTCACCTAAGATCATGTTTATGTTTATAAAGCTATGTTGGAAGCACATATTGACAGCTTGTGCATGTTTCCCATGCAACTTTGCATTTTTAGACATGAAATTTTTATTAACATCGTACGAGTCAGTGTTGGAGATTGCAGGATTATGTTGGGGGGAGGGGTGAGGGGGGGAGAGGAAGAATTCCTACAACATATTTCTAAATGGACCCATCCAATGACATCCCTGTACTTTGTGCCCCGTGTGCAGAATAATTAGAACTCACAAACTGCACACAATGAGTCAATGCAGTAATGTAATTCAACTAAGTACCTTACATACAGCACTCCATGCGACCACTGTACATTTACCATATTTGACATAGGTAAGAAAATCCTGTCAACTGTGTGACTTGCTCTAACTGGTCAGTTAAATGGCCAAAAATGTAACTGCTGTGTTGCATGTTATGAGTGTGGGCTCAATACCATATGCATCATAATGTAGTCTCTTTGTAGGATCAGACTCCTCCAATACAACACTACACTAGGGTAGGTTTGATATATCAAAAACTTATTAGGATAGCATGTGATCGCAAGTGTGGGTATTTGTGGATAAAAAAGGATTGCACCAGAAAAGTACTTAAGAAATGTTTCTGAAAATATTTCTAAGGGTTTACTTAAAGTAATCTGCACATGCCTTATAATACACGAGTTGGGTTATTCAAAACTTGCAGTGGGGTCACAAGGTCAAGTGTACCATTGCAACCTCTTAATACCTTTTTTAATACCAATGGCATGTGTACGTCCGAAAGAAGTATACATAATCGACAACTGCTCCGAAGGTTAGTTGCATACTAAGCGTTTATCCCATCCCTTGATGCATTGTGTGAATACACTTCTTAACATGTCTATTACTTCATGAAATGTATGCCGACTAGATAATTTTGGATGTTTCAAATACACACTGAAGATTGCTACCAAACTGCCTCCACTCCATATGCAATGCTTGACTTTTGACAGGGGCCATAGTAATTGCGCTCCATAGCACCTGTAAATATTCACATACAACCTTGCTACAACACTCAAGCAAGTTATGATGAAAAACCAAAGTCAAATGTTTCATTGAATCACAATCCTCGTAGCATGATTCCTTCCATCAGAAAATATCAATACCAAAATTGCAGTCTTGATTATCTACTTTAAACATGCAGTGTCCCTGTGGAATAACTATTGAGGCCTATGGAATCCACAAAACTCCCTGGTTAAGGAATCAAAGAAGCAAAAAATAGAGAAGCCCTGCCCAATGGAGGGCTCTCTTCCACTAAGCTATCTTTCATTTGCCAGATTACACTGTGGGTAAGTGAAATGTACTGTAAATAGGAGGTAAGGAGGGGTGACAAAGATTGATGTTACAGTGATTGTGATTGACTGAAACATTCAACTTGCTGCAATGTTGGGCATAGTGAAGCTCTCAGAATCATGATCTTAACATTAACCATATCGATTTGAAATGGTTTAAAGGGGCTTATTGAGTTGGTTCACAAAATTCATGATTTTTTCACACCTGTTGAAATTTACTAACATCTTGATGGTAAATGATCAAACTAAGAGATTCTGCACATCTGACTCACAACTGAAATGGCAATGACAGGGTAATTGATGATTCAAATCATTTATGGCAAATTCGTGACCAGACACTTTTTACCATTACGTAGTAACCATATGCAATCCCTGTCCACGAGAACTACGATTTCTCACATGTTAGGTACCTACAGGAAGTGAAATATGAGAAATAAGGCTAATTAGAAGCATTGCCATACAATGATTTCCTTCAAACTAGTCACAAAAATAATCCATATCAACTCAATGAGCCCCTTTAAAACAATAGTAAAAACCTTCCATCCTCAAACACGGCCCTTATAGGGCTACATGCAGCTCCAAGTCCTGTTGGTACAGTCCTGAATTGAAGGTGAAGTTCTTTACTTCCACAGTAACAATAACAAGTAACATGGGTGAGACTGAACAAAAGCCAATTGATTTTATGCTGCAAGGAAAATCGTTTTTGACAATTACCGCCAAATGTAACCGAGCTGGATTATTTTGAAGTCACTACTTGACTCCTTCCAGTACTATCTCCTGAATGGTACTAGATTGATGCCTGCCTTGCTTATCCTTCAGGGGTTCTATACTCTGGTGAATAAAAGTTGTTTAAGTTTCATGCCCACATTTCTTTAAAGAAGACTTTCTACCAGACCTCTTCAGCAACACTGATGCGGTAATAAGTTATCCGCACTTTTTAAAATCATTTTCCTTTTTAGATTCATTACATTATCTTCCTTCTGCTTCAAAGTACACACAAATAGTCCGTACCATATCCACACTTTGAAAAACAACTGTGACTTCATGAAATTATTTGTTTTCATGGATTCAAACTTTTATTTTCTGAATGAAATGTTCCCCATCCTCAACCCTCCCCACTAAGTTCCACCCTGGACAATCCTGATCTTTCCAGTTGGGAGGGGGAGGGATTCTGAGGAGAAATTGTAGACAATGGGAACTGCCCAGGTAAGATAGGGAGTTGTTAGCCCAGGCACAATTATCTGATAATAAATACCAAAATTCCTGAGTCAATTAAGTAATGAACAAGTAGAAAACAATGCAGTTATATCTCTATCTTGTTTCTGTAGAATGCAAAACTGGCAACAAAGTAAATATTCTAGGATGACTCACACTAACATTACAAGAATTGTCCATTTTAAAAGTGGTGGAAAATGGATGGATTTTAAAAAGTATTAGGGTGTGGATAATACTAAACTTCAAGGGTACAGAGATATTTTCAGAATATTGAGTCATTGCTGGTGTAGAAATTTTCATGGGTCATGGTTAAATGCTGCAAAACATAGCATGTAAATAGTGTATAATCATCAAAACTAGTGAACATGTACTGTAAACTCTTAGAAGTTTTTTTTTTTTTTTTCAAATCACACTTTCTAAATTTCACATGATGCATACATGTAACATTTTGTGCTGTATTGTACCAAAATGGCCCAAAGCCAAAGGATAAGAAAATAAAAAGAAAATGAAAAACTGAAGGCTGCAGTTCTTGACATGCATTACTTGTAAATACAACTTTTTGTCACATTTACTATGATTTTATGCAACATGTGATATTTGGAACTCAAGGACTAACAAAACATCCCTGGTAAAGTTACTGCTATAATTTCTGAAAGTTTGACTCACAGTCATGAAGTTATTTTCTCACTTACTTCCCCATCAAATCCAAGATGGCCCCCAAAAATGGACTTCCAAATATTTCAGTATAGGCTCCAGGAGAAAGGGTTTTCTGTCACACTGTGTCCATAGTAAAGCTTTCACAACCCTCAAATAATTTCAGTTCATTTCTGAAGCATATAAACAAACACATCATAAGATCAAGCATACTGTATATCTACTGAACTGTTGGAAAGTACCACAGGAAATCCCACTACAGGCAAAGACCTTAAACTACTCTTAAAAGCAGTTACAATTCATCATTAATACTAGACCTCAAAGAAGCAACCTCTTAGAGAGCAAGAAATAAGGTATTCTTCAATGGCTTTAACAATTTCTCAATTCAGTTTAAGAGTGAGTGAAGAGTCCAAAGTGACTTTTAAGACTGACACATACAGGTCCTATACTGCCAATGGTCAACTTGACTGGGCAACAAGATCTAAAGGTACTTTAATACTGGTAATCTTTTATGTACATGTACAGTACAAAGGAGTCGGCATTACACACAAACACACAATGGATTGGTATATTGTGCTGGTAGTGACAAAACATCAATTTAAAGAGCTCACAGTAAGCTAGGGTGTGAAACTAAGTGTTCCAACCTTAATTAATGCTACTACCATATCAAGCTCTAAAAGGATTAATATGCACAGTACATGTACAGTAACTACTTCATTTACTACATGATGGTACCCAAGAAGACAAGTTTTTTTTTTCTTTTGCCTAATTCTAAAACTTTCACTGAGTATACTAAAACAGAAGACCTTACAACATTTGAAAGCATTAGATAGATATATATCAGTGAAATCTTGTATTGAAAGGCTAGGAGTCTGCATTTGGAAGCAGACAGGTTGTGACAACTGGCATTAAATCCCACAACCTTTTAGCAAATGCAGCTCTACACTGCTCAGAGTAAGCTCCCTGTTTAATTAAATGTTTCCATGAATGTGGAGCAAACTGTTTCATTATTAAAAGTATAGCTCCTGGATAAGCAATACTTCTTTCACCCTTAAAAGATGGAGGAGACCATCTACACTATTTGATTTCTACAAAACTCTGTTTTCACCAAGAAATATTAATTTGTAATGCAGACACAAGAACTATTACATCCAAGTTTAAAAGAAATTTACATCCAAACCAACATAATCATGTGGAAGTCTCCACTTCACACAACTTCATACATAGTAATGATGTATGATAATGTGTTATGTGCAATATCTAGATAATGCTACAATACTGATGACACTGGAGTCAAAATGTATGGATGAAAGATGACTTGTACGCTGCATTTCAAAAACAAGACAGGACTTGACTCCCTGCTATTAAAAGTGATGCATGTTTTGTTGAAATAGTTTCAAAGATGCTTAACAACCAGTCTATTATTAAACATGCAAAGAAAAACAAGCTGACAAGGAAAAACCAGCCTACAACTGGTGCATGTGAGCTACTGTAACAGACCTTGCAAAAAGGATTGAGCATCTATGGCCACCTTTGGAAGGGGGTACCCTTACCACTGTCCTTCATTTTGACAGATATGTATAACAGGCAAATGTCAGTTACGTAGCATTTAATAAGGGATGAAATACCCTACACTCTTAACAAACAGTCAATTGTTAAATGCTATGTAATTTATTATTAAACCACACAGCATGTTTATGTAGTTTTGATCTCTCTTCACTCTTACCCATTACGGTACCACAGTCCTATGCTGATTTGAAAACAAAAGCACTAACATAGAGAAATTTGAAAGAAGAATAAAGAGAGACAAATGAAACTAAACTCTTTAATACCATACATACAGTTAATCTTGCAGTGCATGTTCCCCTGAAGGTAAAAACTTGATATATTACTGCACTCCCAAATGGATGTTACTACCCCATAGGGGTAGTAACTAGGCTGACCAACACATCATTACTAGTACATGTATTTTAACAAGTCTACTGTCATGTGTGGCACAGTTCAAAATTACCTCTTTGGACAAAGCAATACACAGTGAATTTTTATCCTGGCTGTACAGTATGTTATAATAAGACATACTGTACTGTATATGTACATTACACTTGATTATAGATGCGATAAGCACACCTACAGTACGTCCACTGTACTTCAATATCACTGAACTAGTATTACACTTCGTACATATCTGACAGGTGGTTTTGTGAATTCACGGCTGTAGCTGTACACACAATGTCCTGACAATAATTAGCTTAATAAAAACAAACACAAAGTTCAAGTCTAGTGTCACCATCAATATCACCTGTGCTTTGTGTCTAATTCATAGTGATGGCAATAGGCTCTGTGGGTATGAGCAAATTCAGATAACGATATACCGGATGACAAATACCAGGTATTGCCAGGTATACCGGAAAATTTCGCATATCGGGTATTTCACAGATTAACTGCACTATCAATTAAACACAGCACGCACTCTACCCAAGGCCAACAACTAAATATTCACTCTTTCATGATGGCAATATTTTCCCTATCTGTTTCTCTTCTTTTGCAGCAAGATATTTTGAAGATTTGAAAAAGGTTCCATTTTAAAAAGAATGAAAATAAAGTATGAAAAACACGAGTCTTACGTGACTTTCATTTTGAGCTAGAACCCATTAAAAATACTAGCCCGTACACTTACACCTTGTACTGTGCTAGCCTAGCTATATGCATGAACGCTGCGTGTACACTAGTTTTCAGAACTAGCTGAGTCGGTACAAAAACAGCAGTACTGAACGCTTGTACATAGTAGCGTTATAATCGGTATGCACTATGCATGAGATTTAACAGGTAAGAATTCCATCTGCAATGCGCAGAATCGGTATAAAAACGAGCACCAGGTAAAGTTTATACACACTCAGAGGCCCTGTATGAGTAATCGGTATACATACCAGGCGCTGTTCATATCCACTAACAGTTATCAGGTACGAACGTACGTACTGTGCAAAATCAGTTTCTGACGAGTTGCAACAAGAGTATTTGACAAACTGCATTACCGTTACATGTGTGAACGAAACTATTCCACTGAGCTCGGAAACTTGGTGTGTACTGCACTTATTATGGTTAACTTTTTGAGCCCATTATTAGTCATAGCATGTTCAGGAAGGGCCCCAAACATTACCTGGAGCTACTGTTACCGTGCTATATTCGTGCTTTCCTCATAGCAGAGGATCGATTCTGTTCAACCTTCTGTGCCCCATATTTGGCACTTGCTTTGGTACATAAATGCATAGCGTAACTGTTATAGGTTCAAGCTGCCCATTCTACCATCTCAAACAGACTGGCGCTCCAGCCACTGTGAGCACTGAATGAAACATATGTTGGAAAACAGTACACATGCCAAGATTGTGTGCATCCGGGATTTGATCGTAACATGCGCATGGTAAACAGTGAGAAGCAGTAATAGGAATGGCAAGTTTGCGTGCATTATCTGGTTCGGTATTTCTATAGGGTATGATTTTTACCAGGTACTTGGGCAGGTTTTCGGGTATACCTGGTATTTTCGGTATATTTGTTTTCAAAAAATTTCAAAACCGCCAGTATTGGTATGAGTGAAATACCTGGTATACCTGATATATCGATATACCGACACACCCTACTGTACATGGCAATAAATACCACCATCTGTATTGAGAATTGACAATAATAGGGCAAAATCTTTTACATTTATGTAAATTTGAAAATGAATTATGATCAAACAGATATGGCAGCATAAACAAAGGAGATAATTATAGGGTCCCTCTCTTAGCCTATAACAGATAATTTCCCAACTTTCTAAAGTGGGTAGGATATCTCCTCTTGGGCCAAAGGGGTATAAGGGGAAAAGATGGCAAAGAAAAGAAAGAAGGGGGGGGGAAGGTGTGGACAAGACTCGTCATCACAAGTATGAATTTGCAGTTAATATAACAGGGTACATATTGCACATCTGCTACTGTATGCAGTGTGTTGTATACTGTTAAGTCCAAATTCTCCACACAATGGGTTCATACAATTTAACGAAAATAAAATTTCAAGACCTCTGACGTGACAAAACATTAAGAAAAATCAATGAATACAAAAACCAAAGTCAGCTAGATGTCTGGTCCATCTGAGGGGGCATCAGTTGACCCCACAGTTAATTTTTTTTAGGCTGGGAAACCACTTTTGATGGCAAGCCATGCCAAGTGGAAGGAAAGCTGGAGTACCAAGAGAAAAAGCCCAGTACTTCAAATAGGACTGGAATCAACACACTTGTGAAACACATTGGTGCATGGCAGCTACACCATTTTGCCACAAGAGAACCAGGCACATTTTAGGTGCATAATTCAGGTGCATTTCTGGGCAGTTGCATTATGAAACTAAGGTGGGAGAAGCCTATAGCTTTTGAATTACAACTTCTCGTCGCAAGGCTAACCAACTTGGCAATTTAGATCAAATTTGGTTTCTTTTGAAAGGTCAGTTCAGATGGGAAAACCATAGAACCCTACTGTGATTATACACACATTTCCTTCGGTACAATATCTGCCAGGGAAAAAAGCATACATGTATACTTCTTTACAAGAAGTAATAGTTTTTTAAAAGTTCCATACCTTTTGAAGGCCTGAAAAAATTAAATTCAATGGCTCTTCCAGGCTGCTGCTGTAACCCTTGTTGTATGTGTCAGGTGCCATGTACAGAGAAGAGTAGGAGCCTTTAGGATGTGCTGTGAACTTCAAGAGGTTGTCAGTGGGAAGAGGTAAACTTGCGAACAACTGTTCTATTTTATTAAAGGGCAATTCTTGTCATCTCAGACAGTTTCAATTCTCCTAACTAAGTTACTTGTAGCTCCTCCCATTATCATAACTGTATAGAGCTCCTCCTTGTGCAAACATAAACCTATTTTACTGCTTAAGGCCATGGTCCTGGTGAGGATACAGTGCAAGAATGTGTAATCTGAGCACTCTCTCTGTGTTGTGTGAAATGTGAGCTACTACAGTACTTTGCATCTTTTGAATTTTCAAACGCTGATGTCAATCTAAACGCAGTGTAAAGCAACTGAGAATTTTCACGTCCCCACACCAAAAATGTACTTTGGGGTGATGAGTGTTTGTCTTTAAAGTAGGAAATTTAGTAGTACCCTCTTGCAAGAGGCTCTGACGCTAGACAACTGCACCTGTAATTCATTTAGCACCTCCAGTGGGCATCTCACATCAACCTGCGGGCAACAAACCACAATGGCTAGACTAGTTGGGATGCCTGGAAGAGACTTAACCACCTTCGCAATATTTTAGAGGTTATGGCATGGGGGCCTGTGCATTCCAATGTCACTGTCTGCAGGGGTTGAAAAAAAAACAGGCATGCAGAAATGATTTTGCCAGTTCCATTCTGGTATGAACCTACAACAGAATTTTTTGCAGAGTAATACATCAAAAACCTGCTAAATTCTCCCTGGAAATTTATTAATGGTCTGTTTTCCACAGTTTGAGAACTGAACCTCACATGCACCTCAATGACATCCAAATAAGTCCTAACATTTTTAGCACTGAATGTTGACTCCGTCTACAGAGTTTTATGTAAATCCCACAAAAGTTTGAAAACTTATGTCCAAGACCCACTCATGATGACCTTGAAATGACCTCAAAGTTTTGACACTAACACCAGCTTCACTTAGCTACCATGTTTCATGTAAATCCATCAATATTTAGAATTCTGACCTCAAATGATCCAAGATGACCCACAAAATGTCCTTCAAATTTTTCAGCACAAAATAATCAAATCCCACAAAGTATGGCAACAATCCTGGCTACAGGTATCACATTTATATTCAAAATAAAAATTTTGACTTCAAGTAATCCCTGATGACCTGCAAATGATGTTCATATATTCCAGCATTCTTCCAAAGTTTGGTTACAACTTGCCTCCATACCAACATACAGTACATGACAGAGGGCAACTCTCATCCCACACAGTTCCAGTCTTTTCAACTAAGTTACCAAACAAGCCCCTCCCAAAACTGTCTTAAGCTCCTCCTTGTGTAGACACAGACCTAGTGCATTGCTTACTGGACATATCCTGGTGAGCATACAAAAGCAATAATGTATACAGTATTCAGAACACTCTCTATGCATACTGTGTAATCTGAGCCACAGTACTGTTCTCTACATCTTTTCAATTTTGAGACTGATGTCAATCAAAAAGCAGGCACCAGCCAACTAAGAATTTTGACTTTCCCAACCAAAAATGTATTTTGGGTTGATGTCTGTCTTTAAATTATTAGCAGCATCAATTTAGAGCTATGGTATTTTCATTTGTAATTCTTAACACAGAAAGGTAATTTTGACAATGCCTTCTTATCTACCTAACTTGTGGATTGTGAAAAATTCCTTCATTATTTCACATTACAAAGAAAAACCCACAACTTGTTAACAAATTAATTAATATGCATGCTCAGAACTAAACAACGAAGAAGATATTTTCTCAGTATATCCAAAAACAGCAATTAACAGACAAGTCCTGTCTACTCTGAAATGTTGCAATCACATGACATCGACACAATGAACAAGGAACTCAAATTTTTACAAACATTGAAACGGTAGTGTGATAGTTTTAATAAAACCTAATTAACACAAATTACACTTGCTGTGAAGATACCAAAATCAACAGATTCCAACTCAAAAGTCTTAACAATTTTAAACTACATCTAACAGTAACAGAACTCTTTAACTACAAAAAATATGTAACAAGGAAAAGGAAACTTTTTTCCCAGTAAACAAAACAGTACTCAACAATAGTTGCAGGTGCCTGTCAGACTTGTACATAGCTAAAAATAACAATTATTTGCTACCTTCACGGTCTTATTACATCTAAAAATAGCGTGTTTGGTCTAGTGGTTAGAGCATCCGACTCTCACGCGGGAGGCCCGGGTTCGTTTCCCAGGTCGAGTCATACCAAAGACTTTAAAAATGGAACCTTCTGCCATTGTGCGTGATGCTCCGCATAAGCAATG